>BJBW01000405.1:378248-467967 GCA_004320125.1 Scolopax mira
GCACACCCCCCAAAATACGCCCCCATGCACTTCCACCCCATGCACACCCACAAACCCATGCACACACATCCTACGAACATACACCCTATGCACACCCCCTTGCATATACCTCCTTATGTACCCCCCCCCATGCACACCTCCTCCCCACGCACAGATACCCCCCCCACACACACACCCCCATAGAGACACCCACCAGGCACACACACACCCACACACACCCCCAAGCACCTCCGTGCACTCACACCCCACACACACTCCCTGGAGCTTCATGAGGCTTGGGGGTCAAGGCACAGCAGCGACGAAGGGTGGGGGTCCCATGGGTGCTGCTGCCCCACACCTACCCCCCCGGGCTCTCTGGGGCTTGGAGCTGGTGGCGGGTGGGAAAACGCTGCTGCGCTCAGAGCACTTTTGGGGCAAACCCAGCAAAGCCCAGTGGGCTGCTTCACTCCCTGTCACCCTGCGGGGCACCCCAAGCTCAGCGGGGGACGGGGACGGTCAGGCACCCCGAGATGCAGCCAGAGCTGCCGGTGGGGATGCAGTGGCAGCAGCGGCGAATCCTTCATGGGAGCTCCATGGGAACGTCTTGAACTGAGGCTGGATCCTGCCAGAACCCTACAATGACAGCTCGGGGTACAACCCGACGACAACAGGTCAAGCACACGGCGCAGTACAACCCCACAACAACAGGTCGGGTGCAAACCTCAGCACTCCTGCAGCCCTACAATGGCAGCTCCGGGGGGGTACAACCCACTTCTCTCGCAGCCCTGTAACACCAGTGTGGGTAAACAACCCCCTTTCTCTCACAACCCTACAATAACCCGGCACAACCCAACAACAGCGTGCTGCAGGCACAGGCAGGAGCCTTTTCCTCCATCGCCCCCTTTGCTTCCTCTGCCCCCTGCCCCGTCTGACCCCTCTCTCCTTCTCCCTGGGCATCTCCAAACCGGGGGGGAAAGGGGGCTGAGCTGCACCCCACTGTCCAGGGGGTGCTCCGGGCACCGAGACAGCTATGGGGAAGAGGGGAGGTGGGAGATGGGGGGGGGGGGGGGGGGGGGGGGGGAGAAGAAGGGCAGCACCTGTGGAGACAGGAGGGAGATAAGGGCTGCAGGGGTGGGTTGCAAGAGAGATATAGGAAGGATGCAGGGGGTTGCAGAGAGGTGTAGGTGTGATACAGGAGGGATGCAGGAGGCTGCGGGTGTGATACAGGGAAGTGCAGGAGGGATGTGGGTGTGATACAGGAGGATGTGGAGCAACGCAGGAGGGATATAGGAAGGATGCAGGAGGGATATAGGAAGGATACAGGAGGGATGCAGATGTGATACAGAGGGACACAGGGATACAGGAAAGATGCGGAGCAATGCATGAGGGATATAGGTGGGATGCATGAGAGTACAGGAGGGATACAGGAGGGATGCAGGTGTGATACAGAGGGACACAGAGGGATACAGGAAAGATGCAGAGGGATGCAGGAGGGATATAGGAAGGATACAGGAGGGACACAGGTGCGATACAGGAGGGTGCAGGGGAGTGCAAGGGGCAGGCAGGGGTCACAGGAGGATGCCAAGAGTAGAGTGTGCTAAGAATGCCCCAAAGCTGCAGAGCCAGGGAGGTGAGTGTGAACTGGCCCGTGCCAAATGCAGTGTGGCAAGGTGCGGGTCCAAAGAGCTCTTCTTCAAGGAGGAGGGAAAAGGAAAGGGACAAAGAGCCCCCTGCCTGTTCCCTGGCCAGCCCCGGTAGGGTGGGGGACCAGCAGCTCCAAGTGGGGGAAACCAGCTCTGCCCCCACCCTGCCCCCAGAGCTGTGGAGGGGTGGGGGTTGCACTCATGAGTGCATGTGGGTGAGTTCCTGCACAGAAACAGGAGCATGCATGACAGGTCCTGCCTGTGAGCTTTTTCTGTCTCCCCTCGAGCTCCTGGGAACAGCGTTGTCCCTGTCCCCCAAGGACCCCAGCCCACTGCAGTGAGCACCCAAGATCCCTGCAGCAACGACCCCAGCACCCAGCAGTGAGGGCTTCCACGTTGGCACCCCAAAGTCTCCCTACAGTGGTTGTTCCCCTGGGGATCCAGCTGAGGGGTGGGGGGCTGCTGGGTTGGGTGGTTCCGGGCACCCCCCAGGAGCAGGGGAAGGAGGGGATGCCTCCATCAAGATCCTTGGCCTGGATGCACAGCCCAGTGCTGGCCCAGTACACCCCAGTGCATCCCAATGCAGCCCAGTGCATCTCAGTACAGCTTGGTGCAGTCCAGCACAAGCCCAGAAGAGGTCAGTGCCAGCCCAGTACTCACCCAGTGCAACCCAGTGCAGCCCCACTGTGATTGCAGGGGGAGGAAGCTGAGAGTCTCTCCCCCGGGGGGGTCCCCAAGCTTTGGGCCAGGGAGGGGTCAGTCACAGACACACAGTGGGTCAGGATTCATCCCAGTGTGAGGTTGCTGGGGTGGGGGGGTTTCTGCCAGGTCCCCGTGTGAGTGCAGGGGGCCTCAACTCAGGGTCCCAGTAGAGGGCACAGGGTGCCCATATGGATGTGGGAGTCCCACCTGGGGTCCCCATGTGGGGGCAAGGACCTTAATATGAATGCAGGGGGTTTCTGTATATGTGGAAGGGGCCCTACATAGGTGCTGGGGCCCCAGCCCACAGTCCCTAAGTAGGTGTAGGGGTCCTTATATGGGTTCAGGGAGTCTCTATATGGATGCAGAGGTACATATATGGGTGCTACATATAGGGGTCCCTATATGGGTGCAAGGGTTCCTATGCGGATGAATGGAGTCTCTATATGGCTGCTGGGGTCCCTATGTAAGTTGTCCCCTATATAGGTGCGGAGGAATGCTGGAGTGGGTGCAGAGGTCCCTATACAACATCAGGGGTCGCTGCACGAGTGGAGAGGGGGTTCTTATGAGAGGGAGAGAGGGGGAGAACCTGTATGGCTGGGTGGGTGTCCCTATTTAGGTGCAGCGGGTCCGTATACACTTGCAGGAGAGGTCCCTATACACGTGGAGGGGGATTTCTATTTGGGTGCAGGAGGGTTTCTATATGATTTTGGGGAGTCCTACACGGGTTTGGGGGTGAGTGGGGTGTGTTTCTATACAGTTTGAGGCATCCCCCTGCAATCTGGAGTCCCTGTGCAGTCTGAGGGGGTCTTTGTGTAGTTTGGGGGTCGCTGTACAGTTTCAGGGTGTCCCCATTTGGTTTGGAATCCCCATATGGTTTGAAGGGATCCCTGTGCAGTTTAGGGGGTCCTTGTGCAATTGGGGGTCTTGGGGCATTCCTGTACACTTTTGGGGGGGTCCCTGTGCAGTTGTGGGAGGTGTCACTGTGTGATTCGGGGTCCTTTTACAGTATAGGGGGGGTGTCCCTGTAATTTGAGGTTCCTGTACAGTTTGGGGGTCCCAATAAGGTTTAGGACCCTGTATAGCGTTTGGGGGCGTTTCATCGTCCCTCGGTGGTTTGGGTTCCCTGTACAATTTTGAGGGTTCCTATACGTTTCGGGGTCACTTTACAGTACAGGGGCTGGTGTCCCTGAAATTCGAGGTCCCTGTACGGTTTGGGGGCGGTGCCGATAAGGTTTGGGACCCTGTACAGTTTAGGGACACCCTATATGGTTCGGGGGCGTCCCCTGGCGTTTCGAGGTCCCTCGGCGTCTTGGGGTCCCTGTACGATTTTGGGGGTCCCTCTGCTTTCCGGGGTTCCCCCGCGCCTCGCTCTCCGCCCCGGGGCGGGGCGCGGGCGGTGTGAACGCCCTCCAGGCCTGCAGGGGTCGCTGTAGCGTTGGGCGGTGGCGGCCGGGCCGGACCGGGCGGGTCTCGCTTGTTCCGGCGCCGCGTGGTCAGCGCCGCCGCCACAGCGGGAGCAGGAACCGGGAGCGGCGGGGCCCGGCCCGTCTCGGCCTGTCCCCGCCATGTGGTTCATCTATGTGCTGAGCTGGTTGTCCCTGCTCATCCAGGTGGCCTTCGTCACCCTGGCGATCGGTGAGCCCGCCGCTGGGGGGGAGGAGGAGGGGCTCTGCCGAGGGGCCGGGCCCCTCAGAGGTTGCTGCCGCGCGGGGGCCTGGACGCGGCCGCAGGCTCCTCCCGGGGGCCGTGGCGATAGGTCGTGCGTTTGTCGGTAGTGGGGTGGCTCCGAGGAGGGGGCAGTCTGGGCTTCTGCTGGGACCGGGTTCGTGGCTGCCGGTCCAGCACCTCCCGTGGGCCGGGGTGTCCCCAGACCTTGAGGGTGCTCCAGATATTGGGGGTCTCCCGGATGCCTCAGAGGCTTCTGAGCCCCCTCTGGCATCTTGCGGGTGCCCCAGAGATTGGGGCAGGGGGTGAGTCCCGTGGATGCCCACTAATCCCCTGAGTGCCCCTGAGGTCCTTTGAAGCCCTAGAGGTTGGGGTTCACCAGGGTGTCCCTGAGGTCCCCAGGGTTCCACGGAGATTTGCTCAGGGGCACCCTGTCCTGCAGTCTCTCCCAGACTGAGTGTGGACCCTCCCATGGCTGAAGGCACCAGTGTTTACCCCAGTCCCTCCCTAGTCTGTGGGGCTGAGCCAGGAATTTCTCCCACAGCTGCAGGGCTGTACTACCTGGCAGAGCTGATCGAGGAGTACACGGTTGTCACCAGGAGGATAATAAAATACATGATCTGGGTAAGTCTCCGTCCTTTTAACGGGTGGCTCCTTGCCAAAATCACCCCTAGGGCAGCAGTGGGGCTGGCAGAGTAGCTGTGGCACAGGACATTGGCTTTGGATAGAGGGCCCAGTGCTTGGGAAAGTCCTGCTTCCCTGGCCTCAAGGCAGCTCCATCTCCTGAGGAGGGAGGTTCGTAGAGGCTGCTTCGATAGGCATCTCACTTAACCGGGGAGATGTTGATCCTGCCTAATTTCCCCTGGGCAACATCTCTTTCCACTGGCTCAGGAAACTGAGGCCCAGCCATTGCTTGTCTTACAAGGTGCCCTTCCTGCTTAGAGCTTTCCCAAGGGGCTGGTGCCGAGTGGGAGGTGGGTGGAGAGATGTGGTGCCATCAGAGTGCACTAAAAGTCACCTTGAACATGGCAGGATTTCTGCCTGTGAAGCTGCCCACGGTCCTGATGTCTGCACCCCTGTGTTTACCCCAGGCAACACCTGTTCTTTCTTCCAGTTCTCCTCAGGCGTGCTGGTCTGCCTCTACCTCTTTGAACACTTTCCTGGTTTCATGGTGGGCGTGGGGCTCTTCACCAACCTGGTCTACTTCGGTTTGTTGCAGACCTTCCCCTTCATAGTCCTGACGTCCTCCAATTTCATACTGTCCTGTGGTGAGTGGGGCCATTGCCTTCCTGTGTGAGTGGGTACTGGGGTGGGGGTGGGCTCTAGGATGGAGGAATCCTCGTCACTCCCAGCACTGAGTGGGCTCTGGGTGGCAGCAGATTTAGGTTTTGTTATTGCAACCCCTGTGGCTTTCAGAAGGACTTTGAGCTTTGTGTGGTACTTCTTAATCGTGCTTTATGATATGACTGTGATAATTGTGGACTGGGCCTGGTGGTTGGGAAATGCCTGTGTTTGTGTGCCCCACCTAGCGCAGTGCCAGGGACACTGGGCTTTTCTGGGCACCATCTGCTTCACCCTATGACCAGTTCCACTCCAAACTCAGGCAGCAGTACTGAGGAAACAAGATCCTGGCTGGCCCAAAGCTCAGCCTCCTCCCCGCAGACCTCCTGTTTTGGGCATTCACTGGGTCTCAGTAAAGAGGAGGAAGGATTTGAAGCAACTTTAAAAACCTGGTGTGTAAGTACAGCCTGATGTCAGGCTGGGCTGTGCGAGACAGTGTGTGTGTGTGTGTGTGTGTTGCCATGAGGAGTTGATGTTTAGAGAAGAAAAGCTTTGAGACAAATGTCCACAATTAACGTGGAAACTCAATCAGTGTTAGTGGAGAAAGTCCTGTTAGAAAAGTGCGTTGCCAAGCTTAAGTCAAGGATTTTTATTTTTCATGTTTGCACCTTTCCTGTGATATTTGCTGAGCCCGTGGCAGCCATGGCTCCATCCGCACCTGGGCTGCAGGTGGCCTGGCCCTGCCAGGGCAAGCCCTGGTGCGAGATGGGCACAAGGGGCACACTCCTCTCTTCTGGGCGGCTGGCACAGGCACAGCAGTGTGCTGTGAGATTGATCAAAAGCTTACATTGGCAGCACCAACGTTTTGGCCAAAGCAGTTTAGTTGTTTGTCTGCTGCACTTGGCTGATGAACGGCCAGAGCTGTGTCGTAGGCTGAGCCTGGGAGTGAGTCTGCTGATGGGTTTTGGCTGCTCCAAGTAGGTCTAATGGTTTCCTCCCACCCTGAGTTGCTGAATCTCTTGCATGTTTTGGTGTCCTGTGCAGAGATCTGACTTCAGATCTCTGCTGTGAGTGATTTGTAGTGACACCTTAAGTAGCAAATAGACAAGACTTTCTGGAGTCCTTAGACAGCGCCGTGAAATATGCATGTGTACGACTAAAGTACTTTTGCTCTCAAAGCATTCACACAGGCAGGATTTTATCCGCTCCTTGAAAATGAGTGTAGCTCTCCCGTGGTGTGTAGATCAGGAGCTGCATTTTCTGGCAGACCCAGCCTCTCCTCTGGATCTTCAGTTACATCCTTAGGCTGGTGCACATGATGAAGCAGCGAAGGACACAGCGTTTTGTGTTGGGATTGTGTCTTGCTGGGACTGCACTGACCCAGCGCTCCCAGGCTGGGGTTGCTGTCTTGGTATCTCACCTAAAAGGCAAAAAAAGCTCTGATTCCTGCTCCTTAGGAGCTAAGTGGTGTTTTTCACTGCTGAGGACAGTGTTAACCCTACAGTCCTGGCTGCATTTCAGCTTGACTTGGTTTACAGATGGCAGAAGAGTTTCTCTCTGCAGCAGCTGTCAGGGGCACGGGATTTTTCACTGCTTCTCTCAGTGCTCAGTGCAGCATTAGCAAGTGTCAGGCTGGGCTCTCCCGGGTGTCCTTGGGGACAAGGAGAATAAAGCACCAGAGGGACAAGGGACTTATCCGGGGCTGCACAGAGTAACAAAAACAGAGCTAGGATGGGAAGACTTTGGTTGCTCACACCATTTCTCACTAGATGCATGAGTGTATATTTGCCACAGCAGGATTCCAGGTGTAGAGGGGCTGCAGGGAAGCGGATGTGTAGCAGAGAGGAGCTGCCTCTTGTCTGCAGCAGCAGAAATGGATGTCCTTCTTCAGGGGCTTTGAAATAAGCCAATGATATTGCTTCCAGACTGGAGACTGACTTTGCTGTGTTTTATTTTGGCAGTGCTGGTGATATTCAATCACTACTTAGCGTTCCAGTACTTCGCTGAGGAGTATTACCTGTTCTCTGAGGTGAGAGACCTTTGGGTCCATGTTCTTCCAGCCAGCGTGGAGCTGCTGGTGGGAGGAGGGAGAGAAAAATGCCATTTTTTTTTCAGTCAGCAGTAGGACACACTGAGGGTATTTTTTGCAGCCTTTCCCTGGGGGTTCCTGTGCTTGTTCCCTCAGAACTACCAGGGAAGCTGCAGTTTCTTTTCTTGGGTGTGAATTTGGGGCTTTATCAGCCAATTGGAGAGCAGAACAAATATAAATATTAAGTGCAGAATATTTTTTCTGATATGCTAAAAACTAGGAAAAATAGAAAATAATACTATTTTATAATTTTTTTAGAGCTAATCACAATCACTTCCCTTTTGGCGTAATTGCTCCTCGTTATTTTTATGTCTCTGATGTGCTGATTCTTCTGTCTTGCGACCCTCACACCTGCCAAGAGGAAGGTCTGAATTCACAGAGGGGCTTGTTTGAGCCCGACAGTAGCTGTCAAAAATTTTAAAAACAAACCAAAACACTCCACCAAGATTAAAAAAAAAAGAAAGCCCAACCTTTTTGTGAAGTTTAACACTTCTCCAGCATTTGCATGCCCAAGGAGGCTGGTGGGGCAGCTCAGCACCTCTTGGCTCAGCTCTCCCCAAACCACAGCGGTGGCTGTTCCCCCAAGCACCGAATCCTTGTGCTACACCAGTGTCCCTCCCCAGGACAGGAGGAGCAAACCCAGGTCTTGACTCTTCCTTTTAGTCCCTGGAAGGTGTGAGGAGGATTTATTTAGTCATAATGGCACAGCCAGTTTCCTGTTTGTGTATTTGTGCTGTTTAAAATTCAATTTTCTGTGAGCAGTAAAGGTTTTCAGGCAGTTAGGACAGGAGCAAGGGCTTTTCCTGAACGCCCTGTCCTTCTCTGGAAGTTGCTGGGTGAATTTCAACACCTTATCAGCTTCACAGGGCGCCACTGTCTCAGTACCCAGGAGACTGGGGAGAGGTTGAATTACAGTTCTCCCCTTTCGGAGTCCTTTCTCTTGAGGGGTTCTTCAGGCAGAAGTTTGGGGTGTATCATAGGGAGGTACAGTGGGGGCTGAGGCAGTGCTCATGGTTGTCAGCCTGGACAGAAGTCAGTGTTTGAAAGGTCACTGAGTGCATCATGGCTCTGCTCTCACTACCTCTCTTGCTCTGCCTGCAGGTTCTCGCCTACTTCACGTTCTGCCTGTGGTTAATTCCTTTTGCTTTCTTTGTCTCCTTGTCGGCTGGAGAGAACGTCCTACCCTCCACGGTGCAGCCAGGAGGTGAGCAGTCCCGAGGCCCGGGCAGATGTCCTCTGGTGTTTGACAGGGGCTGTGCTCAACACACCCCGTTGTTGCTGCGCTGAGGAGGGAGTGGGGGCAGCTGGTCGGGTAAATCCTTCCAAAAGCTGTGGCGGGAAAGGCAGGGCTTCTGCAGGGTGAGGGTGAGCAGGGCAGAAGGCTGTTCCAACTTTACACCCTGCATTTCTCCAGTCCTGGGACATTGTTGCTTTCCCTGGACTCTCCCTACAGCTCAAAAGAGGAAGCTTAAGATTTGGGCTTCTGGCAGTGGCTTCCAGGAATGCCCAGATCCGAGCAACCCAGAAAATTTTGTACTTTAAAGGCAGAGCAGCTCAAGCATCACCCTAAAATCAGACATCCTGTCCCAGCGTTTCTGTGGCTGTCAGCAGGTTTGCCTTTCATTCTTCTTCCCTTCTCTCCACAGACGATGTGGTCTCCAACTACTTCACCAAGGGGAAGAGGGGCAAGCGCTCCGGTATCCTCCTCATCTTCTCTTTCATCAAGGAGGCCATCCTGCCCAGCCGACAGAAGATTTACTGAGCCCCGCCATCGGTTGCGGTGAAGGAGCAGGGCAGACCCAAACTGTGCAGAGGGCTGTGAGGCAGCACTGTCCCCAGGCCTCGCTTGAACCCTGTCCTCCATGTCTCTCAAAGGGATTTTGGTAGCAACGTATAAACTGGACGATGGCCGGAGGTGCCAGCAGCACTTGGACAAGACACGCGGGGAGGGCTCGAGCCTTTTTCTACAGCCCTGCTGATCCCCCGGGACTGTGTGCACGAAGGATGTTGGGTTCCAGACACGTGCAAGGAGGGTCTGGCCTCTGCCCGCTCCACTCGGGGACCTCTGGGAGGTGGTGTCATTTGCTGGGGTTTGAAGCCAGGAGTTTGTACGTGGGGTAGATTGGCTGGGGGGAAGAACCGTTCCCTCGGTGTGGCAGCAGAACGTGCTTCACATTTAACTGAGGTTTACACGGAGCCATTGATTAAAAGAGAGAATAAAATAACCAAACTGTTGAACTCCCACGCGGTCCTTTGGGAGCCTGCCGGCGTTGGAGGATGCTGGTGTCCCCTGGGGACCACGCGTTGGGAAGGGAGCACAAGGGCGGCTGCAGGGAGGTGACCTGGAAGGACTCGATGTCTCTTTTAGTTTGATTTTAATGTTGGAAATACCCTCTTTTCTCCCGTTTTGCTGGAAGCCTCACTGAGTGGCTGGGGTGCTGTGGCCGTGCTGGCTGGCTGAGTGAGGCCCCAGGAAGCTGATTGATGGCGAGTGATTCTCCACGTGTGTAGGCGTGAGGGCAGTGAGTCAACTCAGCTTCCCTTGGGTGTCTGCTTAACGTTCCCAGTGCTGCTGAACTCACCAGCTCTCCCTCCTTTCCTAAAAGGAAAAAAAATCATACTGAGAAAGAGATGAACGCTTTCTTCTTGTTCCTTGTAATTATAAGGATTTCCCTCCCTTTTTTGCTTTGTTGTTGGTCACCTTCAGCTTGTGCCAGAACTAGATGTCCCCATGAAAGCCAGGAGCCTGGGCTGTGCATGGCTGTAGCACAGGAATGCCTGGCTGTGGCAGCACAGTTTCATGGGTGGGGAAGGCTTTTTGAGGAATTTCTTGGGAAAATGGCTTATTTTTCTCTTCCGGCCAGTTCTGTCTGAAGGCAAAGGTGAGGTACATGGTCCCGCCGCACACCTTCTTTATCCCTGTGTTTCTTCAGTGCCGGCTAACACTGGCACATTTTGATGCTGATTTAATAGAAGTGTGGTTTCTGTTTGAGAGCTGCTCACCTAATAAAGGCTATAGGTGAAGGCCACCTTTTTAGAAAGGCTGGATGTAGTGTTGTCCCTCCAGCTCACCAGCATTCTGCTACCATGTTGAGTTGTTGTCACATGAGGAGAATGCCCTCTGATTATGTTTTTAGAGAAATAGTGGAGAGAGCTATGGAGGGAACCCAAGGGCTGCAGAAAGCATATCACAGAGGCCTCGGGAGGCGCCAGGAGGGGTTAGCTGGAGGTGTGTATTTTCAGTACTAAGCTCTTTGTTATTGTGGAATCAGAGAAATGAAGGTTAAAAGCCCTGAAAGAGAAGCACAGGGATTAGGGGCAGGGAATAAACCATTGGCCTTGCCCATGGCACTGGGAAGCTCCTGGAAAAGCTGCTTCCCAGCTCAGGTGCTGTAATTTTGCTTCTAGGCCACAGGGTGGGGGACACTGGTCCCACACTCTGTCCTTTGTCCTGACTTTTGGGTGAGGAGGACAAGCCGGATGCTTTTGGTCCTGATGTCCCTGATGGACAGGTTTAAGCTTGACCAAAATTAGGTTTCTGACATGGAGGAGGGAGGTGGACGCTGGGGGTGTCACCATGGCAGGGGGGGACAGTACAGCAGGCTGCTGGGAAGCTCCTGGATGTGTGTTCACAGCTCTGCTCCAAACTGTGTTTAACAGTTTCCATCGCCTCGGGCGCAGCCAGATGGGCCAGGGCAGGCGAGATCTGCTGGCCTGGGGTGGCAAGCAAGGCAAAGCCCCCTGGGCCGGGGTGTGCGACGTGCAGGTCACGGCCAAGGATGGCAGGGCAAGTGCTGTGCCTCTCGCCAGCTTTGAGTCGGGTTTAAATTTAGTTTTGTCTCCCTGGATGTGATGCAGGTGGGATGGCAAACTCCACAACGGGGCGAGCGGGGCACGATGGAGGGCTGACCCCAGGGTCTGAACTGCAGGGTGCTGCAGTTAGAGCAGAGCTCCAAGACTTGTCTGCTGCTGGATGAGGGCACAAAGTGTAAATGGGGGAGATCAGTAGCTTTAATGTCTCTTCTACCCCATCATTTTAATCCCATTCACTTAGCCAGACAGCGAGGGTAGATTACTTTGTGTTTTTCCAGATGACAAGACCATTTTTCCTGACTACTGCTTGTGATCATCGGGTATTTAAGATGTTAATGACACACATTCCTTTGAGCTGAACCAGATTCAGATAAGTCGGGTAACTGGATGATAGCAAGCAAGAGCCTATAAATATTTAAAAGGCGAGCATCAGAAAAAGCACCCCCCCCCCTCCTGCCCCGGCCCCCAAGGCTCCTGCTGTGGGGGGAGAAGGTAACACTGTGGGGGCTGTGAGGACCGTGCTGGGCTCCCCGGCCAGCCTCTCCTCTCCTGCTGTACTCAGAGAGTTTTGGGGCTGGCTCCTGAAAACACACCCTCTTGCCTGAGCCTTGCTTCAGTCAAAATACCCTGTTCCCTGCCCTGGAACACGGGAACCCCACAAAGTCTGGTGAATAAGACATCAAATCTCTCGTTATTCACAGGGACGAGGCAAGGATGCTCCGGAGTTCACCCGCACAGGGTGCCAGAAGCTCCAGCTTCAAGAGAAGTGTGAATTACCGCTTTGATTTAAGTATTTAAGAGTCGTGTACATTAATATGCAGCTGGCCTCCAAAGCGTCTCTGCTCGGCAGCTCTCTCCTGGCTGCGGTGGCTCCGGCAGCTTGGGGACGGCGGGGGCACGGCTTTCCCGTCCCGCGGGAGCAGAGCTGGCATTGATTTTCATGGGTGTTTGGAGGGTGTAATCAGGGGAGAGGAATTCACTCGATACGGAGCGGTGGGAAAGGGCAGGCGGCCGATGAGTAACCGCGCTCGGGCCGCGGCATTTTCCCCCCACGGCGCCGAGGGGCTGTGTGGGAGAGGCCGAATTCGGCAGGGATCGAAGCATGAGAGCCAGGTGGTGCTGGGAACCACTCAAAAAGGTGGATTTGGAGAAATTCACCTTTGGCCAGGGAAGGAGGAGCCGAGGGGACAAGCCTGGCTCCAGCCTCCCTGGGCTTTCTGAACTGGTTGAGATGGTCCCAGCACTGTGCTCCCTGCGGCTCTTGCCTTCTCTTCCAGTAAGAGGATCTGTTCAACAAGCTGACATTCATCCTTTAGTCTGGTGAGCTTGTACGTCTCGCGAGCAGCCTTTCCGTGTCTGCTTTCCACATGGCAGCCCTCAGGTGTCTGGAGAATCGAAAGGCCAGGACAAGAAACGCTTGGTAATTAGAAAGATAAGCTCCTGGCTTTAAATATTTTAGTTCAAGTTGTCTACGCCTTGGAGAAGGAGAAAGAAAGCGTATTAAAAAATGCCGAGAGATGGAGTGCTGTAAGACAGCAACCTGTCCTGGCTGTCCCCAGGGATCAGGGCAGGGGGGGCACAGCCACCTCAGATCCCCCAGGAAGGGACCTGTCCCCTCCTTGGGTCCGTTGAAAACAGCTCGCCCTTTCTCCGATACCACTGGGGCCAGTGGAGCAGGTTTCCTGGCACGTCCTTATTCTTTTGGGCCATTCGCTCTGATCCCAGACAGCTCTTTAATTATTGCAAAAAGGCATCATGAGATCGTTGGCTGGAAGTGGAAGGTACGTAAACCCAGACTGCAACCGAGGCGTGCATTTTTAACGGGGAGCATAATTAACTCCTGGAAGGAGAGGCAGCGTGGAAGGGGGATGCTCAGGAGCGGACACAGCCCTGTTTGCCCCAATACACAACTGGATAAACTAGTTAGAAAAGAAAGAAAGGGTCCTGCCTGCACCCTGCCTGTCCCCTGGGGCTGAGCAGCCCTGGTTTAGCCTTCTATAGGGGAGGCCAGACCTATGTGTCTGCTTCTGTAGGGGCCTGAGCCCACAGAGCAGTGCAAACCTCCCCTGACACCGGCTGTGTCCCTGGGGCACGGTCCGAAGGAAGGGGTAGCCCTTATGCCCAGGGGAGGGATGTTTGAGGGCCCACCAGCCTCCCCTGGCGTGTGACTTTGCCCCCAAAACCACACTCAGGGGAAAAGCTGATGGCTGAGATGCTGCTGGGAGCTCTGTTTTCCCCCAGGTTTTAGTGCAGACCCAGCCTGTCCCCTCTGCCACCAGCTCAGGACCTGAACCGTACAATTTATCTGCAATACAACCAGCCCTGAGATGATGAATGGAGGTGCCCTGGCTAATTAAGTATTAGGTGCAAGGGATGAGGATGCTCTCACTTGCTTTCCCCTCCTTGGTGTCTCCTGCCCACAACAAGGCAGCAGAGCTGGAGAAACCACAATTTAATTAATGCTTTTGTTGGTTTTTGGATTTAGAAGGAAGAGTCACAGCTTGAAAGCTCCTCGGGCCTGAGGGATGGGTATGGCAGAATTCAGGAGCAGCACTGCCGCCACCAAATCCAGCCCTTAAACCCTCACCTCCCAGCCGTGCTTGTCCCCCCGCCTCCCAGTATGTTCCAGCATCTCCAGGGGTCCTGCTGGTGGTGTTGAAGTTGTGGTGGGCGGGTTCAAAGCTGGGCTGTAGAAAGCTGTTCACTTTGCTGCAGGTGAAGAACTGCCTTAAGCGCTCGAAACACCCCTGAAATGGGCTGTAGCAGGGAGAGGGGAGGGGACAGGCACTTGGGAGGATGATCTCATGGAACAGATCCATGCTCTTCTTCACCTCCTTTGATTACCTAAATACAGAGATGCCTTTCCCTGGGCTGGTAACAGCCCCACGGCTCCTCCAGAGCAGCATACCTCTGAGAGCAGCTCAATAGCCTTAAAGCCTGGAGCTCTAAGGGGAAAACCTATAGACCTCAATGCTTAAAAACAAGCACAGGCTGAAGAGCATCATCCCATTGAGTAAATAAGAGTCCACAGGCTCTCTGGGGACCCCAGTCTTTGAGCTGCATGTCTGGAGGGACGGTTCACCCCAAACCGCTGCCACGTGAAGCCCACGAGTGCTGGGTTTCAGGTGCTCCCTGATGTCCAGGTACCAGAGACATAGATTTGACCAGACCATGCTCCCCCAGGAGCCCAGGAATGGCCAACCTGAACCCCTCTGCAAGGTAGGTGCAGAGCATAGCCCCACCAGAGCCCTGTGAGCCCCGAGCCGGGGCTGGAACTTTCCTGCAGAGATGGGGCTCCCCCAGCAGGGGCTGCCTGTGGGGTTGGGGGGGGGCTGCAACAGCTCAGCCAGCCTCCAGAGGAAAACCTGAGATCTTCAGGGGTCTGGGGAGTTTCCTTCACCAGAAGCAGGAGGTTTAGGTCGCTCCCCAGCGTCCCACACAAGAGACAAAAGCTGCAGAGGAGGGTCACCACAGAGGTCCCCATCTGCAAACCTACGTCACTGGTCAGAGCTCAGAACTTTCCAAGGGGCTCTGCTGGCACCAAGAGGGGTCTCACCTCCTGGCCAGCCCTGCTGGCACAGAGCAGCTGCCCATGCCCTAGTCGGGCATCTCTGGCAGAGTGGGACTTGGATTGTGGTGTGGGGACACAGGACACTTCAGCTTATTCTGCAGTCCCTTTGTTTAGGAGTCTGGTCGCCATTTTCCACCTTAAATGTGGAGAACTCAGACTGCAAAGGTGAGGGAAGAGACACAAGTATCCTCCTTGGTGCAGGTAAGTGCCATGTTATGTACATCCCTGCCCAGCTGCTGGGCACCCAAGGGTGGCAAGAGAGTGGATGCCCTGCTTGGGTCCCACAATGTCTCTTGCAGAAGCTCCATTGCCATCCATGCTGGCCACAGCCAGGTCCCACTGCCACCCCTTCACCCAGCAGATGTGCCTTCCTCGTGACAACATGGACCCAGTGCCACCTCACTTTAATTAAAGCATAAAAGGCTGAAAGCTGCTGGAAAAGAGCAGTTGGTGACAGCAGTTGTCCCTGCCGCCGTGCCCTCTCCTCACCCCACCATGGCTGTGCAGCACTGGTGATGCCAGGCGAAGGGCAGGGCGGTGGGCAGCTGCCTCTACCCTGGCTCCCCCCTGCCTGTGGCCAGGCGGGAAAGTGGCCGGGTCCTGGGCAGGCCACCCCCTGCCCGGGGTCTGAATGGGACCCCATCCTCAGTCCCCTGGGAGCACCCAGATGGAGCTGTCCTGATGTCCTTGTTCCCTGGGAAGAGGCAGACAGACAGACAGACAGGCAGAAGAGACATGGAGCGAGGTGAGAGCAAGAGCAGAGTCTGTGAGGACCCATGTCATCGCCCCACAGCTCGTCACCTGCAACGGTGACAGGATGGGGCTGTAGAGCATCAGTCAGGCTTGCCATGGGGACATGTGTGAGAGTCACCTCTCTGCTGCTTCCTAGGGACATTGTCCCTCCACAGGGGGTCATCCAGCCCGAGCCCTCCCCCACCTCCTCCCACCAAGCCCTGTTCTGTACCTGTATCCAGTCTCCCCACAGCCCCAGCATCCCCATGGTCCTGCTGCGGGGGGGCAGGCGGGGGGGCAGGCAGGGCAGGTGCAGAGGTATCCACCGCCCGCCGCCGCCGCTGCAGAATGGCCTCCAGTTGCTTGTCCCTGCCCTTCAGGCTGCTTTTCCGCCCGCTGGTCCTCCTGCTCACTCTCTTCGTGGCACCCTAGGAAAGACCGCAGGGAGCCCAGAGGCTGAGGGGGCCCCTGGCCACCCAGGACAGCCAGGTCATAGCCCCACACATGCTGGCTGCGGCTGGGAACAATGTCTCCCAGGTGTCTATGTGGTGGCCTGGCGTGACCCTCCCCTCCTCAGGACAAAGCTGCTCACCAGGATGACCTGCAGCTCCATCGCCGCGCTTCTCCGCTTGCTGGCTGCTGCCTCTGGACCCTGCGGGAGGAGAGGGGGGAGATGCAGCTCCCTGGGGCTGCCATCACTCCCCAAACCCACCCCCAGTCCTGGGGCACCCCGAGGACATTCCCCCACAGGATGGGGGTGTCTGGCAGCAGCCAAGCCCCAGTCCTTGCCTACCTGTCCCAGGGGCACCCGCTCCTTCGCGGGCCTCAGGACCACCCCGTTCTTTATCCGCTCCATCATCTCCTGCACAGCTCGGGCTTTAGCATCACCAGCTTCTGGCTTCCCTGCACAGGGAGCACCGTGCAGAGACCCCACACACTCATGACAGCGCTCAGTCCTTACTGGGGTGGGGAGCTGCTACCCTCCCACAGCTCCCCCCGTGCTCAAGGTCCCTCCCATGAGGTCAAACCTGGCCATGACCCAGGGCCAGGTACGACCCTGCCAGGGCTCATCTCCCACTCATGCCGGGCAGGACAGGGATGCTGGGACCCAAGCCCCCTCCTCTGGGGAAGGGGGGGCTGGAACTGTGCCCATCGCCCCCCAGTGGGAGTTTGGAGCAACACTTTTGGAAGGATGGGAGAAGCCTGAACCAGTGTGGCGTTGGCAAGCGTCCATCCTGGAGAAAGCTCACGCCCAGGGGCTCTCCTGTTCTCATGGTGCTGCCAGGGGAGCCCCCGTAGGACACACACACACACCCCCGCCCCCCGGGGTGCAGTGGGACAACATGGGGGGGGACGGGACGGGACTTACTGCGCTGCAGGTTTGCCAGCCCCTTCCTCTGCCTGATTGCTGAGAGCGGGCTGGAAGGGAGATGGGGAGGTGAGAGCCCATCCGACTCAACCCCCTCACCCACAAGAAGCCAGACACGATGCCCACCCTGCCCTCTGCCCCTCCAGCAAAGAGCTGCCTGGACCCACCCCCCAGCTCAGAGCCAGGCCCACCTCACCCTCCCCAACATCCCGCTGGGGTCTGGTCCCTGCAGCCAGCTCTGCCCCACACCCTGCACCTCTTGATGGGGGTGACACCCGGGTATGGCTTGGGGACAGCCTGGCATGGCGGGCAAGAGCAGAGGGGTTTTGGGGAAGCAGGGTTTGGCCCCAGCCCAGCTTATTTTCTACAGCAGAGACAAGCTGGAAGCCCCTGGGCTGCCAGAGCTGCTTTCTGCAGGAGGTGACCAGGATGTCCGGTGGCATCACTTACTCCACAGGGACAGTAGGTGCGGGTGGTGGCAGCGGTGGTGGCGGCGGTGGTGGCACAGGTACAACCAGCTCAGGGGACTGGCTCTGCGGTGATGGACCCTGGGCCAGCTTCTCCCTCAGTGACTCCACTGCAACAGGGTGCAGCTGGAGCTGCGTGGGCTCAGAGTCTGAACCCACCCCGGCCACGAGCAGGCAGCACCATGGGCATCCCTCCAGCACTGCTGTGGGGTCCTGCCTGCATCGGGCAGGGGGAAACCACCCACCTTCCTTCTCCAGCTCCACCCGCCGCCCTTCAGCCTCCTGCAGCTGCTTCCTCAGCTGCAGCTTCTCATCCTCAGCTGCGGCCAAGGCAGCTTGGGCCATATCCAGTTCCCCTGGCTCCGGCCGCTTCCCCAGCTTCTCCTCCAGCTCCTTCACCTGTGGGAGGAGGGGGACGGGGCAGGAGCTGAGTGCAGCCCAGGAGCTGCGCCCCCCCCCCCCCCCCCCCCCAGNNCCCAGGGGCCGCCCCCCCCCCCCCCCCCCAACAGATGCCATCCCACAGCACCACAAACTGGCCGCTTGCAAGGATCTGGAAGCTATTTTTAGGGCAGTTGTGGTGGGTGGTGGGCTGGAGTGTGCTAGCTGGAGGGTGCCAGCCCAGTGTGGGGCCCTCTCCCTGGCACCCAAAATGCGTTAGTGGAAATCCATGGAAGAACAACCTCTCCAGGCTGTGGCACGAAGCACGGGACGGGCATGGAGGGGTCTGATCCTGATTGCAGACAGTTCCCCCACCCAGGTCACCCACCCTCGGGGATGGCTCCTCACCTGCTGCTGCTGCTCCTGCCTGGATTCCTCCAGCACCCGGGTCAGGCGTCCTACCTCCTGCAGGGCTGCCAGCAGCTGGGCGCTGGGCCCTGAGCTCTGCAGCAGGATCGTGCTCTGCCTGTTCGCCTCTTTCTTTTGCACCAGCATCTGCCCATGGGGATGGGGGGGTCAGGGAGGGACTGAGCCCCTGAGCTCTCCACAGTGAGAGAAAAACCCTTTCAGGGGAGGCTGGGAGCAGAACCCATTCAGCCTCATCCCAAGGGACTGCAACAGGTACCCAGCAGCACCCCCATCCTCCTGGGATTCAGGGCTAAGCCATCAGTGAGATAAGGATGGGCGTGCTTGCACCCCACTTTCCCACCCTCCATGGGTGCTCCCCCTGCCCCCCCAAGAACCCATGGGGAGGGTGACCCAAGGCCCAGCTGCACCTCATGGGCGAAGGCTTCAGCATGCAGACGCAGGTCCTGCTCCAGCTCCAGCTGCTGCATCGCATCACAGTAATCCTGGGTGACAATCTGGGACACTGTCAGGGAAAGCCAGCATGGGAGGTGCAGGAGCTTCAGCACAGTCACCTCCCCTGGACAGGGATGCCCACATCCCTGCAATCCGTCTGTAGCTCCCAGTGCTGCACCTTTGCCTTTGGCTTCACCAGATCACCAAACTGGGTGGCACTAGGGAGCTGCCAGTTGCTCCTCTGCTGGCTTGCCAGGGCACAGCAAGACAGGGAGGGGACATGGCCACGGGGGCTCAGCATCCAACTCACCTCTCTTGAAGGACTTCAGTGCCCGTTGGCTGGTGCCCAGGGCTGCCCGCAGGCGCTGCTGCTCCTCCTGTCCTGTCTCAAGCTGCAGCAGGGCAAGCAAGCCCAGGCTCAGCCCTGGGCTCAGCTAGGGGGTCCCACCATGCCCAGCCCACACCCCTCCGGGACACCAGGGAGATGGTGAGGGGCTGCAGAGGAGGGTTTTATCTCTCAAAAAAACCTGTCCTGATCTTGGCAAGGAGCTACAAGGATGAGCAGGAGCCATGGAAGGAGGGAAACAGAGAGGCTGATGAAAGGAGACCCTGTCTGAAAGGTTTCCTGCTTGGCTAGGGCATTGCAGTGAGGGTCCCAGGAGATACCTGGTCCTTCAGGTCCTGGTTCTGCCTCTGCAACTCCTGGACCTGGATGGTGAGGTCCTTCCGCTGCTCCAGCAGCCAGGAGATCTTCTCCTGCAGATCTGGAAACATTGACGAGCAAGAGGTGAGAAAGCAAAAGGGGCAAAGGATGGGAAAGGGGAGTGCAGCCCTCCCAGAGCTGGCCCCTGAGGACCAGGCTGGTGGGGCTACAGCATACCCCTCCCCAGCTCAACCCTGTCCTGGTCACATAACCAGTGATCCTGTTGGAAGCTTGTCCTGGGAGGTGACCCAGAGGGACAGACATGGGCAATGGGGTGGAGTAGCAACCCACAGGATAGTGGGGACTGTACTCAGCACCTTTCTCGTGCCCAAAGCTGTCCCCAGGCGTCCCTCAAGGGTCAGCCCATGGGCAAAGGCACACTACTACCTGACCACGGGGGCTTTGCTGGAGCAGGCCATCCCCCTGAGGGGTGCATCCTCCCCTAGAAGTGCATTTCCCTGAGTAGTGCGTTTCTCCCAAGGGATGTGTCCCTCCAAGGGGTGCATTTCCCTGAGCAGTGAGTCCTCCCAACAGGCCCATCCCTTCTCTCAGGGGTGTATCCCTCCTCCCAGGGGTACATCCCCCAGACCCCTCCTGGTACTGACAAGCAAGTCTGCAAACACAGCTGAAATTACTGACATGGGAAAACAGGATGGGAAAGGAGGAAGTGTGAGCAACAGCACTTTCATTTCAGTTTTTTTTCATTTGATTTAAGTATCACTTTCTCATTGTTTACCCAGAACAAGGCCCATGCACAACCTACAGCCGCGGGGCCAGGCTGAGCCAGGTTTAGGGGACAATAGGACAGGGCAGCCAGGCAGGGGCCAGTGCCTTGCTTCTGACTTCACCGTTTCTGGCTGAGGCTTATCCAGGACCCCCCAGCCCAGCTCACCCTCCAGCTGCTGCCTGTAGCACTGGGCAGGGTCAGGGTCCTCCTCGGGGGGCTTCTCCTCAGGCAGGGTCAGGGGGGCCATCGGGGCCAGGCTGAGACGCTTCAGCTGCTTGTTCTCCTGCTTAACCTGGGGTGGGATGGAGACCCCCCCAGCAGCGGGCTTTCTACTGCACCATGGAGCCAGGTGCACCAGTGGGGGATGCTCCGGGCACCCTTGCAAGGGGCTGTGGGCATCGGGGTGCTGGAATGGTGGAGGAATGGGGATGGGGGAGTGCTGCCCGACCCCACCTGGGCTGCGTAGGCTTCGGCTTGCTGCCGACATGTCCTCTCGATCTCAAACTCCGTCTCCAGCGCCGAGAGCTCAGCCAGCAGCGCCTGTGACGCTGGCAGCAGCAGAGGCTGGATTCAGGCACCCACCCAGCCCTCGGTGCCCGGTGAGGGGGGGTCTCATCTGGCCCCCTGCCCTCCTCCCTGCCCACCCATCACCGCTGGCTCCAGTGAAGGGCTGAAGTCACCTCCAAGTCCCCATATGGGACTATGCTGGGATGTGACACTGCAACTGGACCGGGCTCACCTTGCTCAAGCTCGGCCAGCCGCTCCTCCGCTTCGCCCACCTCCTGGTCGAGGCGGGGATGCTGCTGGGGAAAAGATGTGCATGGGGCATTGTGTTGGCGTGGCATTGCCATGGCATGGCAATGCATTGGTGTTGTCTTGGTGAGCCCCAAGCCACCCAGCCACTGCCAGCCTTGCTGGGGATGCTGTGACCATGATACCCTGGAGATCAGCCACGGCTGGAGGGGAGGGCACAAGGGGATCACCCCTTCATCACCTTAGTTAGATGGGAAAGAGGAGGAAATAAACCAGAAAATGAGCCTTTGCGTGATACCTGCACCATAGCTGACTCTTCCTCCTCATCATCCTCTTCCTCCTCAGGGCTTTCTGACTCCAAGATGGCTACAGAGGAACCGAAAGCACAACAGAAAGTCATCAGTGCAACTGGAAACCTGGGAGGTGTTTCTACCCCTTTGCTTTTCCGAGGCTCACACTGCTCTGTGAGGGGCAGGGGCTGAGCACCCCCTGCACCACGGGCTGGGGAGGTGGGGGGGCTGGTGATGCCTCTGTGGCTGTTGGGGTCACATGTGCTAAGGAAAATAATGAGAAAGTCCATAGAGCAGAACAGCCTGGAGTGGGAGGAACAGGCTGCAAAAATCCAACCTGATAGAAACCAGCTCTTCAGAGGTGTCAGCAAAGCCGTGGCGAGCATTGGAGTAAAGGGGCTGCTTGGAGAAGGCAGGAGCGCAGCCAGGAAAAATCCCAGTGATTCTGGGCAAGGAAAGGCTGCCCCAGAGCATCCTGCTGCCCCGGCAAGCCCTTGCCAGTAACTCACCTGAGAGGTGCCACCAGAGAGCTGTGCCCTTGCTTGGTTCAGCCGGCGTCCGTGCATATGGGAGGACACCAGGGTGACATGGAGAGCTGGACATTCCCTGGCACCACCAGGCTTCCCCACCACCACACTGGGGTGACTGGTCTGGGGAGGGAACCCATGTGCAAGACCCCACCAAGTGCACACAGGCATGTCGCAGGGAGCATGTCCCTGGGGACAACCAGCCCCCATCAGTGAGTGTTTCATCCCCAGGTGCTCCAGGGTCTTCCCATCCTTCCAGGGTAGGGGGCTCAAGGGGGCAGCTGCTTACCCAGCTCCCCCCAGGGCAGCTCCCAGAAGGGCTGTGGTGTGTCATGACCCAGAGAGGCAGCGGGGCAGGAATCCAGCACCTGCCTCCAGCCCTTCCCATCACAGACCTAATCCAGTGGGGAATGCGCTTTGGAATCTAAATCCATCCCCAGTTGTAATCCAGCCACCGCTGCTGGGACCTTACACCCCTTGCAAGGGCAGGGGTTTCCTGTGAGACCCGCAGGACGGGTGTGCTGCTGCCCAGAAAAGGTCCCGGGACCCTCTGTCTGCCAGGACCCCCATGCCAGAACCCCCACACCAGAACCCCCACACCAGCTGTGGGGTTCAGGCTGTGCAAACAGTGCTGCCCCATGGCCTTGGCCCTTGCAAAATGAAGCTTTACAAGCACGCAACCACCAGCAAAAGCCCTGAACAGCAGCTGGCAGCTGGGGTGGCACTTCCTGCAGCCCAGAGTGACAGAGGGACGGACAGACAGAGAGGCGCAGACACACTTGGTGCTTGGGAGGTGGTAGGTCATCAGGACCAGTCATCCGTCTCCCTCCACGAGTGGAGAAAATCCCTCTCCAGGCCCCATTCTGGGCTGGTTTCACCCCCCGCAAACCATCTTGTTCAGCCAGTGGCACCCAGACACCACAGTGAAGGTCACAGGAGACAGTCAGAGCCACCCCCGCCATCCTGCCTGCAGGGATGCTCGGCCGCATGTGAGCCCACCAAGACCACCATTGTCCTTGAACACACGCAAAGGACCTTACCTTCAAGCTGCCCAGCCCTTTCCCCAGCCCAGGCCATGGCGGTGGGTCTGGTGGCACCCAACACCCTGAGCTCAGCTGGGTGCCTGCCCCCCCGCCCCAGTGCTCGCCTCGTCCTTCCCACTCTCTGCAGGGAAGTGAAACCACCCCGTCCCGGCGCAATCTCGGTGTCTGCAGCAGCAGCACCACCACCACCACCACCTATGGTGTGGCTGAGCGCCCTGATCCGCCCCCAGCAGGGATGCAAAGCCAGACCCAACCGAGCAGGATGGCTTTTGTAGCCAAGTCCCATGCAAAGGGGAGAAGTGCTGGTGCAAAAGCCACCAGGAACCCAAACTCTGTCTCGGCTGCGAGTTGCTTCGACCCCCAGCAGAAGCTCAGGTCACAGATTCATAGAACCGTTGAGGTTGAAAAAGACCTTTAAGATCATCAAATCCAAACGGAAGCCTAGCACTGCCAAGTCTACCAGCACCTTCCCTGAGCAGCTCTGCAGCAAACACCCCCCGTCTCACAGCCTTTATATCTCCCAGCTCATCTTAAAATAAAAAATGCTGTGGTTTGAGGAGATGCCAGCTCAGTGAGAGCCTGGGCACCTTCCTGCACCTCTGCCCAGCCAGGGGGGGAGCTCTGCCTGCACTAGGCAGCCCTGTCTGGCCATGGGCAGGGAGTGCTGCTCCTACAGTGTGAGGGCAAGAGGATGGGAATGGACCAGGGATGCCCAGCGGTGGGAAGGAAACAGCCACGCTGGGAAGCACAAGAGCACGGAGGGGTTTTGGTGACCACGCTGGTTTTATTGAGCAAGGAGAAGAGGTTTTCTCACCACTTTGCAACGCTGGTGCCATGGACCTGCAGCCCTCTGCACCCTCCTAGCAGCTAACCCTGGCCAGCCCCACCGGAGGGACCTTTGGATGGTCCATAGAGGTTTGGGGGAGGCGAGGCTGCTCCCCAAAGCTGAGCGTCGCAGCCCAGAGCCGAGGGGCGTTAGAGGGCTGTGCTGGACACCCCCTGGCCCAGCACGTTGGCCTCGCGTGGGTAGTACTCAGCCAGGATGTTCTCAGGGATGCGCTTCAGCAGCTGCTTGGGGAAGATGCGCAGCAGCTGCCAGCCGATGTCCAGGGACTCAAAGATGCTCCGGTTCTCGTAGGGACCTGGGAAGAGATGCAGGCAAGGGAGGTGAAGGAGCTGGGAGATGCTGGGGGTCCAGTCTAGTTCTGAAACCCCCTCCCAGCTCCAGGGGTGGGGTCCAGCCGCCCGCCTCACCCTGTGTGATGAACTGCTTCTCAAACTTCTGCAGGAACTCCAGGTAGAGCAGGTCATCAGGCGAGAGGGCCTCTTCCCCCACCACCGCCTTCATGGCCTGCACGTCCTTCCCGATGGCATAGCAGGCATACTGCAGGAAGGGCAGGAAGACATCAGGCAGATGGATACTCCATGCATCCCACCGGGCAGGGGCAGCAGCACAGGTTCTCCCCTGCCCAGCTTTGGGAGCAGCTCAGGGAAACACCAGCCTTCGCTCAGCCATTTGCTGACTGGTTGAGTCACCCTGCACTTTGGGGCTGCCCCCAGTAGGATCTGTATGCCCAGGCTCAGCCTCTATGACCAGGCACTTTTTAAAGCCCTCTGGCACCTGCAGCATCCACAGTTATATATAATTATATTATATATAATAATAAATGCTGCATGGAAAAAACCCGGCTTGCTGTCAGCCTGGGAATCTTGTAGCAGAACAAGCTACAGTTCTGCTTCCCCTTCGGGCTTTGCCTCCCCTGGACTTCCAACTTCCCAGGTCAAAGCATCCCACCCCCTTGCCCCAACTCTCCCTCACATCGAGAGGGTGCCAAATATAAGTGCTTGAGTCCATCACGGCCAAGAGCACCAAGATCTCAGCCTCAAGCCAGGGAAGAAGGGCTTTTAAGGGACAAATGACCCCATTCTCCCTGATCCCCATTCATCATCCCCCTCCTGCCCAGCACTTACCAGCTGATTGGAGACATCTCCATGGTCCTTCCTGGTCATGCCCTCCCCAATGGCCGACTTCATCAGGCGGGAGAGGGAGGGCAGCACGTTGATGGGGGGGTAGATCTGCAGGGCGAGAGGGACCCCACACACATGTTCACCTTCTGCCAGCCCTGCTGGGCACCCCTGTGCAGGCAAGGGGATGCTGCCCCCACTTCAGGCTCCCCCTTGCCCTCAGCACCCGCATCCTGATGCTCTCAGTGATTTCCAGCCCCATGTGATGCCAGCAGACATGGAAGGGCTGGATCCATCCCCACTTTCCCAGAGCATGGAACCAGGAAGGGACCCAGGAACGAACCTGCCTGTTGTGGAGCTGCCGGTCGACGTAGATCTGCCCCTCGGTGATGAAGCCCGTCAGGTCAGGGATGGGGTGGGTGATATCTGGGGAAAGTAGGGTGGTTGTGAGCCCCAGAAGCAGATCTGGTTACTCAGCTGGGCTTGGGACGTGACTGTGCCCCTATGCCAGGAGGTTACAGGAGCAGCACAGCCCCGGGGAAGCTGCACCAGCCTTCAGTTGTGAGGAAGAGCCACAACCTCCTCAGCACCAGGCAGAGAACTGCTCATTTTTGACTTGCTGGTGTGTGCACCACCACACCTGCCCCTGCACCCCTGCTCCCCAAGTCTGAGTCCCCCCCAGCCACATCCTTTGGCTGAAACTCAGCACTCTGCCCCATATGGAGGTTGCAGAAGGATGACTTGGCCGGGGGGAAAATAACCCTTAAGCATCCCATCAAGCTTCGCTACCTCAACAAATCCCCCAAAACTTGTTAAAATAAAACAATCTGGTATTTCACAGCCCTGTGGCTTCACGGTATGGGCACAATGGTGGCACAGCACATCCCATGGGGACCCCCATATCCCCCAGGGCCACTGACCATCGTTGGGCATGGTCAGGATAGGGATCTGCGTGATGGAGCCGTTCCTGCCCTCCACGCGCCCAGCCCGCTCGTAGATGGTGGCCAGATCGGTGTACATGTAGCCGGGAAAGCCACGGCGTCCAGGCACCTCCTCCCTGGCTGCTGACACCTGCAGGACAGGGTTGGGGGGGCTGCTGTTAGCGCTGGATGGGGCTCACATACCCCAAGTACACCAGGCACCCCAAGCACCCCAGGCATCACAAGTACCCCAGGCATCCTGCGCATCCCAAGCACCCCCCAGCACCCTGGGCACCCCAAATACCCCAAGCACACCAGACACCCCAGGCATCCTGGGCACCCCATGCACCCCAACAGGTCAGTCTTTATCCCCTGACACCTGGGGAGGACCGAGGGGAGTGGGGTGGATCCTGGGGGTCATGCACTGACCTCCCGCAGGGCCTCGGCGTAGGAGCTCATGTCCGTCAGGATCACCAGCACGTGCTTCTCGCACTGGTAGCCCAGGAACTCAGCAGTGGTCAGGGCCAGTCGGGGGGTTATGATCCGCTCAATCCTGCAAAGGGACAGGGTGGGCACCCCCACACTAACCCCCACCACCACCAGAGCATCCACGGAGCCCCACAGGTGCCTGCCTGCTGCTGAGCTGCATGGCCTCCCTGCAGCATGCCAGGCTGGTGGAAGGGGTGAGCAGTGACCCCTGGGGAGGGACCCGAGCTGGGACAGGTTGCTATCCAGGGAGGAGGAGGGTGGCGGACACTTCCCACCCAGGGCATCAGCTCTGCAGGAAGGGATGGGGACCCAAAAGCTGGCTGGGTTCAGTGCCAGCTCCCAGGCCCGTTCGCTGCCCACTGGGCTGCTCGGTGGCCAGAGCCCAGCACAGCTGCACCATCCCCACCAAAGGGGGTCCCCTTCCCCTGCCAAAAGGGGTGTCCCCCAGCCCCACAGATCAGAGCGTGCCAGTGCACCCCACTGCACCCCCAGGGTGCCCCTGACTGGACCACACTGGAGGCTGTTCCCCTCTCCCAGCACGAGGGCAGGTTTAGGCACGCCAGGAAGGCACACAGAGGAGCTTGAGGGACTCAACACCATGCAGTTCCCCCCCCATCCCACTCCTGCAGCCCACCTCTGCTGCTCAGGACAGAGCTCACAGCACCCAAGAGTAGAACTAACCCCTGGAGAGCAGTCATTTGTTGAATGCATGACAGGACCCTAATGACCTGCAGCTGCACCCAGCACCAGCTCCTGCACCTTGATCAGGTCCTCAGCAGGGAAGGAGGAGAAAGGAGAAGGAGGAGGTGAAAGAGGAGGGGGAGAGCTGCATGCCAGAGCCACGAGGGTCACTCACGTGGGGTCATTGGCCAGGTTGAGGAAGAGGCACACGTTCTCCATGGAGCCGTTCTCTTCAAAGTCTGACTTGAAGAAGCGAGCTGTCTCCATGTTCACCTGCCCACATGGGAGGAAAGGCTGGTCAGCAAGAGTGGGGTGGCTTCATGCATGGGGAAACTGAGGCAGGTGGGGGACAAGGTGGTGCAGGGAGGTGGCAGTAAGGTTGCCCACATGTTTTGTGCAATTTAGGCTCCCCACCAACAGGATTTGCTGAGGTCAGCTGGGCTGTCCTCTCCTGGGACCAACTCACCCCCATGGCAGCAAAGACAATGGCGAAGTTGTCCTCATGGTAGTCCATCACATCCTTGGACTTCTTTACCAGGCCGGCCTGTCGGCAGATCTGCGCAGCTATCTGCAGTGGGACAGGGACAAGCGGGCAGCAAGGGGACAGCATGGGGACAGCATCCATGGCCAAGGCTTCCTCAGAGGGGCCACAGCCCTTCTGGAACCAAGATATGGCTCCTGTGGCAGCAAGGGGCAGGGGGTGGCATGGATGGAGATGGGACAAATGGGAACCAGCAGAGGAGAGAGCATCCCAGGATGCACCAGCACCTCCAGATGCCCACCCACCTGCAGGTGGGTACCGATCTCTGTGAGTCAGGGAGGAACAGGGGCTTCCCCCCGCACCAGCCAGCCATGGCCCCTCACTGTGGCACAGCACCCATCATGCTTGGCCTCAACTTGACTGTGGTTACCCTCCTCTGTCGCTCCCCATCTGTCAGGGTGGGGATCCCCACCACATTACCGTCTGTGCCAGGGGGTACGGGATGGCACTGCCCAACCACAGTGCCGGTGTGCACAGGGATCAGGCTGGTATTTCCAGTGCCTTCTACTCTGCCCACACGTGTTGGGGCATGGGGTGGTCTCAACCCCATAGGCTCAGGCATCCCACATCAGCCCAGATCACCTCTTCCTGCCCAGCCCAGCTCTTGGCGTAACAGAGTTTGCTGTTACCACCTCGCCGTGCAGTTGGGGTAAACTGAGACATTAGGCAATGTGGGCTTCCCCTCTCTGGTGTGCTGGGACATCCATCACTCTATGTAGCTGGGAGCACTAGGGAACACAACACACACCCCAAAAAGTCCGTCTGGCCTGTCACAGCAAGCAGAGCACAGCAGGGAGAGGAGGAGGAAAAACATAGGAGACAGGCTCCAGCCCTCCCAAATTCCTCCAAGCTGCCTCCTCCACCATCTTCCTTCTCCACCTGCTGGTAGGGCTGTGCTGGGGACTCAGCACCCCACAGGAACCCACCTCGTTGTGGGGGAGGCCAGCAGCAGAGAAGATGGGGATCTTCTGGCCCCGGGCGATGCTATTCATCACGTCGATGGGCGAGATCCCAGTCTGGATCATCTCCTCAGGATAGATGCGGCCATGGGGGTTGATGGGCTGGCCTGGAGCAGGAGAGGGAATAAGGCACCCACAGGGCACCCCAAAATGAAAGAGTCATCTCTGCTGGTGCCAAAACTTTGTCAAGAGCTTCTGAAGCTGAAGCTAAGGAAGAAGCATACACTTGGACCAGTGCAGTCACCCAGCACCAGCCCTGAGGTGGGATGGGCTCACCAGGGACCACCCCTGCACCCATATACCAAATCAGGGCACCCCAATGCGGATGGATCAATCCCCCTGGGGAGCTGGGGTAGTGGTGGCACCATGGGGCTGCTCGGGCCACCAGGGCACAGCTTTATCCCAGCCCGAGACCCTCTCACATCACCCACAACTGGTAAAAGGAGCCAGGAAAGCAACGCCATGCCCAGAGCTGTCACCATTAATGTCCAAGAAGTCCTCGGCCATCACCGGGGGACCGCTGTCGATGGGTTTGGCAGAGCCATTGAAGACCCGACCTGCAAGGAGAGAGCTGCTGGTCCCCTGCTGAAGGCACCAGCCAGGGCAGGGGGCAACCCAGCCTGGTGCAGAGCCCTGTGGGCAGGCAGCTGCCTGTCCGGTGGCTGCGGGGTAGGGTCTCCATCCTGCTCCTGGTCCCCTGTGCCAGTGGAGGCAGCACAGGGACAGGCAGCAGTGCTTCCAAGACCAAAGGTCTGCACTCCAGCTGGAGCTTCTCTGCGAGCTCCCCATGGCATATGGGGGCACTCGGGGGCTATCCTGCCTCTTGGGCAATGGCTTGCTCCACAGCACACCCCCCAACCATGGGGAAATCTGGGAAATGGAGAGGACCCACGGATGCCATAGGACAGCCCAGAGGACATGGGTACCAGTGCTGGGTGCCTGCAGGCGAGCAGCAGAGGATTTTTCATCCAGAGTGGCTGTAGGCACCCCCAGCCTGTGCTGGAGGACGAGGTGTTGCCACGTCTCTGCATGGGGCAAGCAGGGAGCGTGTCACCACAGCCCCCAGGGTATAAAGATGCCACCACACAGAGCCGGAGCCCCAGAGACTCTCCCCATGCCATCCAAGCCACCAACCTTGGGTCACCTCCCCCGTGGGATATCCGGATACCATGCAGGTGGGGTGACACCGAGACACACACCCCCCCATACCAGCTCTGGGGAGCCAGGGGGGGTACGATGCTCCTGCTGCATCACCGTTCATGCTCAGTCTCATCGACCAACTCTGAGCCGCCAGATCGATAGCGGTGAGGCCGATGTGCTGGCCATGCTGTGTCTGTCCCATGTCCCCCCTGCCCCCCCGGCACCCCTACGTGCCACTGCCGCCCCTATGGGACTTTCTTCTGGTCGCCGACAGGGCCGGGGAAGCATCGCTGTTGTCAGAGCGGATCAAGCTGATGGCAGGGCCGGGGCGCGGGAGCATGGAGCATGAAAGGTCAGTAACCTTGGCGCTTACTGGGCACCCACGTCTCACCGGGGCACAGCAGCTTAATCCAGTGCCACAGCACAGAGAGAGGCAGAGGGGAGGGAGGGGATGATGCAGCCGAGCACCCGGGGGATCCCAGCCCGGTTGATGGGGGGAAGAAGGGCAGGGAGACTTAAGGGGCAGCAGCAGTGCCAGCCCTGGACAGACTCTGCACACCCCCACCCATCCCCTGTGCCCGCCCCAGGGGACTCACGCCCAGACCCTGCATGGGGACAGGGGGACCCTGCCTGGGAAAGGAGCGGGGGGCTCCCGCCCTGCTGCTGGAGAGCTGGGACCTGTCCGTCTGTCACCGCACACTGCCATACCGTGCTTGACACCTGCCCCCTCCCAGACAGGCTGCCCTTTACCGCTGCCCTTTGCAGGCAGGGCTCTGCCCGGCCTTCCCGCTGCCAGCAGAGATGGGAAGGAGATTGCAGGAGACACTCGACCCCCCAACCAGGGAGCAATAATGTGCTTCAGCCGAGGTCCCTCCACCAGGACCCTAAGTGACCGCCATCACTGGCTGCGAGCCCTTGGGGCTGTGAGACCCCCAGGAGCCTCTAACACAGCTGAGGTGGGGGGGCAAGGGCCTTGGGCTGAGCTTAAACAGCCTTGGGGGAGGCTGCTTGGGGCCATAGGGATCTGCCAGCACCCAGCTCTGCTTGGTTGGGTGTCCCCATGGGGTGGCTGGTCCCCCCCATGTGTCCTCACACCTGGCCCCACCTCAGAGCATGGACAGGGAAGAAGCTGGGCAGCCCCCAGCTCTCCTAAGGTCAAGGTAATGTGAACACTAATGGCACAACCATGGGCTGAACTTCGCCTGTCCTCAGCCAGGAAATCTCCTCCCTGTCCAGCCCAAGCTTTTTCTCCTGGCAAAACTGGAGAGAGTGAGCCCAGGGGGTGTTTTAGCCCTGTACCAGGGTTGCCACCACCATCCCTCTGCACTGGATGTGACTCTCACAGGATCAGAGAGCATGCCCAGGGATGTGCTCAGCCCCTCGGCAGCAGCAGAGCTAAACCCTAAGACCCCGATACCCTCAAACCGCCTGTCCCCGTCCAGCTGCCTGCATCTGGGTTTCCCCACCATCCATGCACTGAGATGCGTCAGGGCTCAGCAGTGGGCTGTGCTTACCCAGCATGTCCTCAGAAACCGGGGTCCGGAGGATGTCCCCAGTAAACTCGCAGGAGGTCTTCTTGGCGTCAATCCCAGATGTTCCTTCAAACACCTGCGGAGACCCCAGGGCAAGAGGCAGGTGGGTGGCAATTAGCAGGGATTAGTGGACACAGAGGGCTGGGGGGGCTTGGAGGCAGCTGGGCTCTCCACAGGGAGGTGACGTGATCCACGTTCACCCGAAAAACCCGTCAGGGTGAGGTGATAAAAGAGGGAGAGAAATCCTGGGGTTAAGAAAACTCCCTTCTGAGGGGCTTCAACTCAGGGGAAGGAGAGGGGAGAACAGGGGAGGGGGGACAACGCTCTCGTTAATGCAATGAGCACAGCAGAAGGGCCTCGGGCAGGGCAAGGAAACCAAAGGCATTTTGATCGGTATAATATTTGACACCATTTGTATTAATTAACCTCCAGATCGCTGCTTTAATTAGAGCCGTGTGGCCCCTGGGAGAAGGGCCAGCTTGGGAAAGGCCCGGGGGGGAACCCGGCTGGCGGGGATGCCAGCAGGCACGAGGGCAAGCGATGGCCGCAGCACCCGGGTGCCTGCAGGTGTGTGCAGCTCAGCCCCTGACAAAGCTGCTTCTGAAAAAAAAGCTCCTTTTTTTTTTAAAAAAAAACAAAAAACAAAACAAAACCACCACACCTTTCCCCCCCGCCTCCCTTTTTTCCCCTCCCGAGGCTGACTCCCTAATAGGATTAAAAGGGCGCTGCAGAGGTCCAGGCAGTATTAGAGGAGCGAAGTTTGGCAGCTGGCCAGCCTGAACCCTGGCCGGGTCGGCTGTGAAGCCACCCCGAGCCCTGGGATGGATGATTAGGGGGGGATCCGGGCTAATTGGGCAGGACAGACACAAACAGCCCCAGTGCTCATGGTGAAACCCCATTGTTTGGCTGCCCCAGTTTGGGGGGGTTGGGGGGGGGGAAGGGGAGAGGGGGGCAGCCTGCCTGCTCCAGGCACCCCAGGAACCCACTGGCTGCCCCAGTCCTGGCCCCGCAGAGGGCTGGTGGCTGTGGGGTGATGGCAGGAGGGTCCTAAGTTTTCCTGCTGGGATGGAGAGGGAAGCAGTCCAGGGAGGTTGATGGGGAGGGTGCAGGGATGAGGGATCAGGGGACCCAAGGAGGGTCTCCCCCTTGTGCAGGGGCACAGCAGGGAGATCTGTGAGGGTAGCCCGGGTGAGGGGAGGACAGACACAGCAGAATGGAGTCCCCCCCAGCACAGGGGTCATGCTCATGTCTGGCCCCTGCATTCTGCTGAAGTTGTGCAGATATTGTCACTTGGAATTTGGCACCCAGAGACTCCTGCCCTGAACTGCTGGCACAAGGGTTGGCACAGGAACCAGCTGCATCCCTGCCCATGCCACCCTGGGTGCAGCTCCCTTGCTCCAGCAGAAGGGCCATGGGACCCCAAGGAGCTGTGCTGCAGGACACTGCCTGTCCCAGGCTGGGAGGAGAGCCCGGCAGCACCCTGCCAGCTGTGGCAGCCACCACTGGAGGGGGACAGAACCCAGGGACAGAGCCCCAGGCCACGCAGTGCCTGTTCATCCCCCCTGCATCCCACCACACCCCCAGGGCTAGGCTCACCTGGACGATGGCTTTGGAGCCCATCACCTCCAAGACCTGCCCACTGCGGCTGGTGCCATTGGGCAGCATGAAGTTCACGATCTCAGCGTACTGGGCAAACTGTAGGGACAGGGTCAGGGTGAGAGGGGTCAGGGGGCTCCTCTGCCTCCCCCCAGACCACTCCTTGCAGCCCCTGCCTGCACGTTCCTGTCCACCACTGCTGCCTCAGTTTCCCCTCCTGTGGTAAGGGGGTTCATGCTCCCTGCAGCCACTTAAAACCTGGGGCAGGGGGGCATACATTCAGCAGCTGATGCTGACAGGCAGGAGGAGATGCTGTGGGGAAGGTGCTGCCTGCCCCTGCCCCATCCCAGAGCATGCTCCAGGCTGTGGCATTGCTCCATGCCTCAGTTTCTCCAACACTGCAGGGCGGCTGCTGTCTCCAAAGGGTGCTCTCAGACACACCAGGCTCCTCAGAGCCTGACATGACAACTAACAAATTCAAACCCTTTTCCCTACCAGAAGCAGACAGACCCATCACCTGCATAAAGCAGGGTCTCTGAGAGCCTGCCAAACCACATCCACAGCCTTGGATAGACCCCCCCAGAGCTGGTGGCATCCATTGGTGGCATCCTCAGGGACCCGCCACATTGCCAGTCTACTGGGGGACAGAGCAGCCCGGGCTGTCTCTGTAGTTTGAGACCCCAGGGAGCCACTGGAGCCTCTGCAATTCCCTCCCTGAGCTGTGAAAGGTTAAGTGGGGGACCACACTGACACCACATCGCATCAGCCAAGGCAAGACAGAGTGGGCAGAGGGGCAAGCAGGACACAGCACCTGTGGGGTACAAAGGCTGCAGCCCCCCCAGGGACACTGACTGACCTCCCTGGTCCCCCAACCCAGGATAGACCCCCGAGGTGGATGGAGGGGACTTTTCTGCAGCCCCTTGGCAGAGGGACAGGTCCTGCTCTGGGGACAAGATCCAAGGGGGTTCACTCCACGAGCATGCCTGCCCCGCACACTCTGTGCTCTCCTCCATCTCCTCCTCCTCCTCCCTCCCAGCTACTGGGGCTGGCTCCAGTGCTGTGAACTTTGGACTTTAATTCTTCTGCAAAGACCTTTGCATAAAGGACAACAAAGCAAAGGAAACACCCACCACGGTCTGGCTCTTTAATTGAGCTTATTAATTTCCGTCCTGCCGGGCTTGACATGAAAGGGGCCATAGAAATGAGCCACCGGCCAACAAAGCCCCTCAGAGGGTCCCAGCTGTCTGGGACGCCTGACGCCCACCCAAGTGAACCCAGCCCCAGCTCCAGGAGCAGGGACAGGCAGAGTGCCACCAAGGTGCCACCCAGTGCTGGGGGAGTGGGCTGAGCTGGGGTTCAGTACATGATCTCGCTCAGATCAGGGTCCCGGATGGAGCCAAGTGTGGGTAAGGGCACAGGGAACAGGAGCCAGAGCTCAGGCAGGGGCACAGGGGACTGGGGCACAGGGGCCAGGAGCTGGAGCTTGAGCAGGGGATGGGGGACAGGAGATGGAGCTCAGGCAGGGACACGGGAAACAGCAGGTAGCTGGGTGCAGGGATACACAGGATGAGTGCAGGGCACCCAGGCAGAGCACACACACAGCCACCCATTTGCTCACACGCATCCCCATGCCTGTGCATATGCAGGCACACACACTTACATGCCCACACGCGTGTGCAGGCTGGCACACGGGTTCTGCTGCCGGCCGTGTCCAGAGGAGGGAGCTCGGAGCTGGCTGACAGACCCCAGAGAGAAGGGGACAGCCCATGGGACAGAGGATAAGGAACAGGGAATGAGAGACCCAGTTGCACCCTCTCTGCTTGGGAGGGGGCTGGCAGCCAAGCAGAGTGGTCCCCACATAGCCCAAAGTGTCACCACCGAGGGATTCCCTCATCACCCACCAGCAGACGGGTTCCTACCTTCACATTGTCCAGCACCACCAGTGGCCCATTGACACCGCACACGGTCTTGTAGGCTGAGGGTGGGAGGAAGGACACACCATCAGCCCCTGGAGTTGGGGATGCTCCCACCCTGCTCCCAGCATTGCCACCCCCAAACCATGGGCACCGGGGGGCATGCAGCCTCAGCACTGCACCATCCATCCATTCCTGCTATCCCATCTATCCCATTCCTTATCCTAGCTAGGGACTAAGGGACTGGCAGCTTCTTAACTGGAGACCCAGAACATCTATCCCACAGGAAATGTCACTTTTACTAAATTAATTTAATTTCAGTTCATATAGAACATCTAAATAGAAATAAACGTGCAGAAAGGAAAGGCATTCAAAGCCAGGAGAGTGGCAGCAGTGGCAGCCTGCCCTGGCCACCAAACTGAAAGACTTTCTGCAAAAGTCAATATTTTCCCTTTCCAAGCACAGTTTTTCATTACACTAAGATTTTGCTTAAGGAAAAAAACTCAAGAATAAATAAACTACTTGTGAAAAAAAACCCAAACATATTAATAAGTCACAAGAGGCACATCCTGCCCAGAGAGGAGCTCAAGGCTATGGACAGCACAGGTTGGGGGGGGGGGAGGGTGGAACAGCCTCCACCCAAAAACAGACCATCACCCTCCACCTTTTCCCACTTGGAGGACCCCTAACCTTTGCCTGGGGAGACCCTGGTGGCTCCCCACACAGACCATAAGGGACACTGGTTCACACCCCACCACTGCTGCCCCTCACCAAACACTGACAGCAGTGCAGTTTAAGGCAGGATTAGGTCCATGTCATCACTTCAGCCCATGGCATGGCTCTGCTCCATGATGGCTTCCTGCCATCATACCCAGTGACAGCACCAGCAGCTGGACCAGCTTCAGGGATGCTTCGCCTTCCTGAGGTGTCCCCACACGCTGGGCAGGGATGCCACAACCAAGGTTGCCACCACAACAGGCAGTTTTAAGCAATATGTCCCTCCATCCGCCAGCTTCCCTGGCTCAATCCCCATCCAAGCAGCACCAAGAGAGCTCCACAGCCTTGGGCAGCTCCATCCCGGGGGCACAGCTGCCCCAGAAAGGTAGCACCACAGCCTGGTGACTTGCTGACCACTCCAGTAGCTCCTGCAGGTCGCAGCTCCCTTTCCAGCAAGGCACCACTATCTCACCACGCTCTTCCCCGTTCACCCCATCTCCACGGCATCCTCTGTCCCACTTACTCCAGCAGATCTCCACCATCCCAGCCCTGCTGTTACAGAGCAGCCTGCACGCCCTACCCACAGCCCAGGGACAAACAGCTCATCCTCCAAAAACTACAGCCACAGGCAGAGACAGCAGCCCAGGCGCCGTGTGATGGGCACAGCGCTGCTGTCTCCCGCTGCCTTTCTGCTTTCCCTTGCCTCCAGCCAGCAGCACATCAGCAGAGCTGCCACGGTAGCCCCCAGGATGGATGACCCCAGCTGGGTGCTGCTTGAGCAGGGGGATGAGCTTTTGGGGCCAGCACTGCCAAGATGAAGTCTGAGCACGCTGGTTCTGGTCCTGCCCGCAGGGTGGCACTGCCTGGCACCATGGGGTGCTGGGCTGGGACCCTGTGCTTCAGGATGAAACCTCAGGGCACCAGGGACTCTCACAGTGCTGCATTTGGGCATGGAAATGAGGGTGCCGGGGATATGACTGCTCCAAAGTGACTACAAAGACCCCGGGGATAACTGTGGGGGCACCTGGGACGTCAAGCACAAGGGTGAAATGACTGGGCATGAACCTATGTAGGAGCCCAGCAAGAGGAGGCAGGTCCCTGAGGCCGGGGGGGGCAAGGGCTGGGAGCAGCTTCCCGGGCGAGTGCAGGTGCTGGGGAACTGATCCGGCTCTAAGCTGCTCCTTGATCATTTTACCGATGTGTCACACGCCGTAACGCCTGCCATGGCAGGTGCTGACCCCACCAGGCCCTTTCGTCCCTCTGCCCTCTCTTCTCACACCGGGCTCTCTGATTGACTCATGATCCTAATAGGATTGGAGAGGATCTCCCTCTGGTCGGCTGAGGGGATGGGTGGTCCACCTCGCGGCAGCGGGATGTGGGTCACACACAGGTCCTCCACATCACAGCATCACCTTCTGGTGATGCCATCACCTGGGTGTAGGAGCCAGCCCCACACGCATGCTCGGCAGCCCAGCTGGACCAGCTCCGGGAGCCAGGGGAGGGGTCCCATTTGCCCCTCACTGTCCACATCCCACATCAGAGAGCACCCATCCCTGGCAGCACAACCAGGCATCCCTCTTCCCTTGCCCATACCATGCCCCAGCACAGGTGCTGGCCGTACTGGTAATCCCTGACATTTTTGCAATTAGCCTTCTCCCCATTACCCAATTACGCCCAGTTCCTGCTGGTGGCCCATTCAGCAGCATGGGGGGCTGGCACACCAGGAACCGGCTCTCCACCACCAACCTCCTCGCCTTTTGTCTCCTTTATTCCCAAAGTGACCATTCTGCCTTTTATTTCCTCTTACAGCTCCTTCACAAATATCCACTGCCACTGCCTCGCCTGCTTCCCTTCCCCTGGGAGGTTTTGTTGGGCTCTTTTCTTCTTTCCCCATGTCTCCTCCGCAGCCTCAGCTGTTGGAGAGCCACCCACGTGGGACAGGGCCACAGGGCTTGTCCCTCTCGCTCGAGCATGGTGGTCTCCAGTCCAGACCCAATGCTTGCCAGCCCCCTTGGGACCCTCCTGGCTTCCCTCCCAACAGACCCAGCTGTCTTCTTCTATCAAGGATATTGGATTCTCTGACAGCACCGATGGGTGACACTGGATCATCAGTCAAGCTCTCTGCCCACCCATCCATCCGTCCATCTATCCATCCACCTATTTTTAAATAGCACGTATATATACATATATTAGCCCTCCATCCATCACTTGGGGAGGGAAGCATTATTCCTTTCATTTCCCCATGGGGAAACTGAGGCGGGGAAGTCTCCCCAGCTCAGACTCATGGGGTTCTCTGGCAGCACAGGGTTGGCTTTCCCACATGTTCCTCTCTGACCACACCAACCTGTTTACAAAGGAACTGCACTCTGCTGTCACTGGATCCCCCTTCTTTCCTCACCAAGACTTTGGTTTGGGTATGGGTTGTGGGCTTCCTAGACAGAAGCATGTCTAGGAAAGAGGGAGAAATGTAACCTAAGGGTCTGGGCACTGCACCGTCACCTCCAACACCAGTGATGATGATCTGGGCTTGCTCTCAGAGTCACAGCATGGTGGAGGTGGGCAAAGATCTCTGGAGGTCTCATGGTTCAAGCTCTTCTCAAGCAGGGTTACCTGGAGCCACTCCAAGTGCCCCATCCAGGGGGGCAGTTGAAGATGGAGGGATGGAGGGTCTACCAGCCCTGGCAGCCTGTCCCAGCGCTTGGCCACTTTATCCAGCAAGAAAAGGCTTTTTGGAGACTAGGCCTCCAGAGGATGGACAGACAGACAGAGCTGGCCATGGAGAAATTATTAGGAAGGTGAGGAAAAAAATGTTGTTCCACAATTCCCTGTTCTTCACCTTACAAAACTCACATGGGCTTCGCCTCGCCAACCATCCTCAGGGACTCCCTTCAGGCTGCCCCTATCTTTCTGTGCCAAAGCAAAACAACACCCCAGTCAATATTATGAAAAAAAAAAAAAAAGAATAAATCTCACGTGAGGGATTTTTTTGCAAAAAATTCTCATTTTCTACAAAGGATCGTGCAGCTCCCAGCTCTACAAACAGGGAAGCCCCAGGGCTTCACCCCCCAGCCCCTGCCTGCCCCAAACCTGGCCAGCCCCGGCCACTGTGTCAAAGTCACTTGTTGCATCGCTCCAGCCCCCTCACCCACCCCCAGCTCTGGGGTGCATGGGGCTCTATCGCGACAGAGAAGGAAACCACGACTGAGAAGGAAATCACGATTGTAACGCCAAGTGACAGCCCACCAAATGGCCTCAGGGATGGAGGAGGAGAAGAGGGATGGGGCAGAGGAGGGGGAGCCCCTGCTACCGGAAAGCACTAATTCAGATAATTAAGATGTTGAGCTGTTATGAACAAGCAGGGGGGAGGAACGGCGGGGTGGGTGGGCTGCAGTGGCCGGCTGGGCCTGGGGAGTCTGCGAGGGGCACGGCCAGGGAGCTGAGGGGGGCACGGGAGGCAGGGGGAGAGGGGCCAAGAGAAAAGAAAAGTCTTTCAACCTGGCCTTTCCACACCCCCAGCCCCAAATTCACAGCTCCTGTCAGATGCAATCTCCATTAGCCCTGACACTCACGCACTACTAACCACCACGGCGGACGGAGGGGGGGGGGGAAAAGGGCCCCCGGTGACAAAGAGGACCCGACCCAACTACACCCGCCGCTAATTGCTCTCACCACTCGCCCGCCCTGCCCTCCCCAGCCCCCTGCCCCGGCCAGGGCATCGCCCCCGGCTCCCCCAGCCCGACACATGCCTTAGGGCTCTGCTCCAAAGTGCACTGGGGGCTCACTCCGGACCTCTGGAAGGGATGGTGGTCCCCAGGACCTGCCATCTGCCACGACGAGGGGACAGCCCCATCCTCTGTGTGGAGGCTGGAAAAAACTCACTGAGGGTACTTCCTTCTCCACAGAAGTGATGGAGACTGATTTTGGTCAAATTTGTCACCTGCCCAGCAATGGTCACGTTGGCCGATGGGCTTTGCACATCCCCTATCCCAAATTACAGACCTGGGGTCTGCATGCATCAGAGCCTCCAATCTTCAGGCTGAAGCACAAGGTGGAGCAGGCTGAAGGGGAACTAAGTGGGAGCAAAGACAGGAAATGGGACTCATAAATAGCCCCCAAATTCCCCAAACCCTCTGCCCTCCAGTCCACAGCAAGGATAGGAATGAAGATGCATCTCAGGAGGTCTGGAGCCTGTTCTGAGTCACCCTGGGGCACCAGGAGAGGTTTCTGGCATCCCCCAGCTCACACCAGGTAGGCACAGAGTGGGGGTCCCACCGTGCTGCCCCATGCTTGGCACCCCACAGCAATGGGCAGTGGACACCCCATGGGGCAGAGGGGTCTAGGTGTGCTGAGCACAAGGTGCAAGGTGGCCATGGGCTGCTCCAGATGAGGCTGGATGTGTCCCGCATCCCCCCTGGATGCTGCTCACCATTTTATCACACGTATGCCTAATTTTTAGCCAAAATGCTGTGACAGGCTGATGCTTGAGGTGCCACAGCCTATTTCCCGGCATGGGACATGAATCCAACCCTGATGGCAACTTTGAGCTCAAAATCCCACTCAGCCTTGCCCACCCCCAGGACAGGAGCCGTGCTGGCGACCCATCCTCCGGGAATGGCAGGATCTGCCTGGATGCACCTTGCCGAGCATCCCCCAAGATTTCACTGAATTATTTTAATTTTTTTTTTTTTTTTTTAGAGTTGGAAGCCTCATCCTGGGGCCGTCCTGGGACTTTTCCGATAGTCCCTAAGTGACCGCTTTCCCCCTCCGCAACCTGCCCATTGTGCCATGTGTCACTTTGTGCCGCGCTGTCAAACCCACCGGCCTGTCCCAGCCCGGCGGAGCCGGTGAAAAGCCCGGCAGGGGGTCGCACTCTATGCCACTAATTAGGGCCCAGCGGCCGAGGGTTCCCATACACACCTGCACGTCATGTGAGGAAAGGCAAAGAATGGCAGGACCAGCCAAGCGTGAACCAAACAAGCCAACCCAAGGGGGAAAAAAAAAAAAAAGAAGAAAAAAAAAAATGCTGGGCTTGCTGTTGCATTTTCTATCAGACAAAACAGGACTGGGGCAGGGGGGGGAACAGGCAGTGAGGAGCAGGGCTGCCAGACCCCGGCCCCGGGCAGGCAATGCAGGCACCAGCTGGGCTGAGGGCTTTGGAGAGGCTGAAGGGAGGAGATGGCCCCAGAAGGAAAGGAGGAGTGATGGAGAGTGGGATCCTGTTGTGCCATGTAGTAGAGGATCCCGCTCTGGTGGGATGGAGTGTGGGGTGCAAGGGATACTGCTGCTGAGGTGGGAAGATGGATGGCTCCTGCAACCGGGGGGCTGGAGAATGGGGAACAGACACAACCAGCTTGCCCAGGCTGGGCCAGCAGCAGGACATGGGCATGCAATGGCTGAAGCCCCCAGGCACGTGCCAGCCGCTTCACCAACCCTGTGAACCCATGGTGGCCACCATCCCCTATAGTCATATTGGGGATGGTGGCCCCACCATCCCACCAAGGATGTCAGCCCAACTCTGCTTCCACACTAGGATCCCACCACAGCACTGCTGGGGAGGGGGGGCGAGGTGCCATCGGAGCCAGTTAGTTATGAGATGGGAAAAGGGCCACAGGAGAAGCAAGGTCTCCATCACCAACAACCTCCCTCTGCCAAGGGACAGGGGGACAGGCAGCCCATGTGTTTATATCCATGAAAAAAAAAAAAATCCAGCTTCATTTAGGAAATGGGCAGCAGGGGCTCACACCTTTCATGAGCTCCTCCACCTGCCTGTGGGGCTATGTCCCCTGCACAGTGCCCCCCTCCTCCCCTATGCCACCACCCTATGCCCTCCCTGCTGTGCAGCCCCAGGCTCTGCTGCAGCCGACGGTGCTCCTGGGAACCCTTCACAAGGCCCTCATGGAGCTAAATTTGGATTCCTCCACAGAGACTCTGCCGAGCTGTGACTCAGGGTCGTACCCCTGGTGAGCAAGCTCAGGTCTGAAACTGAATCCAAGTTGCTGGGCAAGGCAGGGAACATTAAGGGAAGACAAACCAGAGAGATCAGACAACTAAGTGCCCCTCTGTCTGGTGACTCGGTGCTGAGCCCCTCGCTGCTCCCCCAGAGACCGGGGGGACCTGGGCTGAGGGGCACAGTCCTGTGAGGCTCAGCACCCAGCTCCTGCCCAGCAGCAGCACCTAAGGAGAGATGTGTTGGGGTCCTCAGGGCTTGGGGACCTCCCTGCTTCCTCTCCTCCCGCTTCCCATGTCCCCAGCGGGCAGTGCCACATCCCAAACCCCACTGGCCACGGCTCCCAAAGGCACGGTCCCCAGCCCAGTGCTGGCATCATGCCCAGACCCAGCGCAGAGACCCAGCAGGAGACCAGCATCACGGCTAACAAGCTGGTGGGGACGCAGCAGAGGAGAAGCTGAGACACGTCCCACCACACTCCCCTTCCCAGGCTGCAATCCCGTGGCACAACTGTTGTGCCACCGGGCTTGCTGACACCAATCTCCTGCTCCCTCCATCCATCCATCCATCCATCCCCTTGCAGCCCAGCCCTTGAGCTGCTCCCCAGCTGTGCTGCATTTAAAGCTCACCGTGGGGCCGTGCCGGGCTGTGGGGCAGGGTGTGGGGCACCCCACTCCGCACAAGCAGCCGGCGAACCCACGTGCGGGCAGCGGCATTGTTCACTGGGTTGTTTTTCATGAAGATGGGTCAAGTCAAAGGCCAGGAGGTGATAAGTGCTTCTTCCACTCGCTTGTGCTAATGGATTTGCAGCACTAGGAAGCAGCTGCTAATACCTCTCCCGCCTCTCAGGAGAGCTGGCCCCAGCAGAGCAGTGCAGGCAGCGCTCTGCCTGCTCCTGCCAGCCAGCCCTGCCTGCCCGCAGCCCTGCTCAGCCCACCCCTCCCAGTCCCTCCCAGCTCCAGGTGCTGGGGATCACATAGCTATTCCTGTGCCCAGTGCCATGCTGGGACCCCACGCTGCCAGGACCCCAGGCACCCAATGCAGCTGGGAACCCAGCCGTGGGGCTGGGGGGAAGCTGTGGCATCACCATGGGGTGGGAAGCCAGCACGATGGCACACCGCAGAGACCTCTCTGGAGCAGGGGCAGTGCCCAGCTCAGCCTGGCATCCCGGGCAATACCCAGAGTGTGCATACGTGCATCCCACCCAGACCTGACACACTGCACCCACGTGGCATGGCACCATCCAGGTCAGCTGCCCTCAGCCCCACAGTCTCTTTCCTCACAATGGAGGGGAGGTCTCCCTATACTCCCCCAGACCCCCCAAATGTCACCTCCAGGTACACTCACCAGCTCTCCCACATTGATAGGGTCCCTCCTCCTGGTTCCCTACCTCATCTTCACCATGCAGCACATTTTTGGGACAGTCCCAAGGGTTTCCTCATGCTCTAGGACCCACCTCCCCCCAGCACACAGAGCTGCAGAGCATCAGCTTGTTACAGTCCTGTGCTCCTCACACAGATCTCTCCCACCTCTCTCTGACAGACGGTGGTGACAGAACACTCAGGACAGGACTTTGTCCCTGGATGTGGGTGCTGGGGGTTTAGCTTTGCAGAGCCAGCCTGGCAAAGCGGGCACTGCCTGTACAGCTCCTGGGGCCAAGCAATGGAAGGGCTTCCTCAAAAATAAAAATACTTGGCTTCGGTCATGGCAGGCATGGAGAAACCTGGAAACTGGCATTTGTGCCTTGAAAAAAAATGGGAAGAGTTCAGGAGCCACATGCCAGGATGGCTGGGTCAAGATGGGTCCGGGGCAGGGGGGAAGCACCATCAAAGCTCAAGGAGAACCTTGGGCTGTGCCCAGGGAGGATGAGGCACAACCCCTTGGGTGTCAGTTGGGGACCACAGTGCCAGCCCTCAGTCCCTGACCTGTCCCCTCCCAGTTGGCACAGAGAGGTTCATTGGGGCTCCAGTCCGTGCAGGCAAGGGGAGGCAGCTGCTCTCGCAGCCCAGCAGACCATGGGTGCACGAAGAAGTGGCCACAGCAGCAAGAGCCTGTGCCTGCAGGATCGGGCCAGGGAGTCCACAGGGAGGGTAGGACCTGCCTCTAATGCAACAAAACCCAGCCTTGGCTCCCTGCAGCCTCCTTGCTGCCCACCCAGTGCCCCTCCTCGGGCCAAGGGTTGTCCCTCCCTCAGCATGAGCTGGGGAGAACTCACCCATAGGTGGTTGCTCCCTGCTCTGTGTTGACAGCAAACACGGGGCTGGTGGCCAGGCAGAGCTGGCTGCACTCAGCCATGCCGGGAGGGTGCAGCCGGGGCCATGCCAGCCCGGAGCCACCCGGCTCAGGAGGAGGAAGGTGACAGCAAAGCCGTCCTGACCCAGGAGTGAAGGTGCAAAGGTCACAGCAAATGTCCTTGATGCCTCTGAGCCTGCCATGCTCGGGGCCAGGGGAGGTCACACTGGGAAGAAGACTTGGAGCAGTGATGGGGACGGGTGGTCCCTGCCCTCCCACATCTCGAGGGACAACAGGGCTGTCAACCCGATTTACACCTCCTGTGGTGGGTCAGTGCAGACTCCATCACCTGGAGGGGCACCCAGTGCACCCCAGCACTGCTGCAGGACCGGCTGCAGCCCAGGGGGGACCCCACAGCCTTCAGGGGAGGCCATGACACCTTCCCCAGCCCCTGCAGCTGGAGACCCCAGGAGCAGTTTCAGCCCCCCCAGCCACACGACAGTCCCACTACCTTCCCAAGAGCCCCACGCAGCCCTTGTGCTGCGTCTCAGCAGCTGAAGGCAGAACCCCTGCCTGCAAGCAGGGGGCACAGAGGGATGGAGGGCCACCAGAGCCTGGATCTTTGCCCAGTGCCACCCACCCACTCCTGCCACCCCTAGTGTCACCCACCCACTCCTGCCACCCCTAGTGTCACCCACCCACTCCCGCCTGCCCCAGTGTCACCCACCCACTCCCGCCTGCCCCAGTGCCACCCACCCATCCCTGCCAGCCGGGGGTACCCATCGCGGCACCACACCAGCCACCCCCGTCTCGGAGGCAGAGGGGTGCCGTGCCCCCACCGTGTTCCGCACCCCGCCCCCCCCGCCCCGCACTCACTCAGCCGGGGGTTGCTGCTGTAGTCGCGGGTGACGGCCAGGACGTGCTCCCGGGCGGCGGGCAGGGACGCTGCCGCTGCTGCCTGCACCTTCGCGGCGGCCATGGCCGGGAATGGAGCCGTGGCTGGAGCCGGGCAGGACACGGGGACAGGCGGCAGCGCCGGGGGCTTTGTACCCCCCCGCACCGGCCGCAGCCGGTCCCGGCCCGTCGGGGCCGCCCCGCCCGCAGCCCAGTGTTGGCTGTAAACACCGTGAGGGAGCGGCGGGACCGCCCTCCCTCTCCCCCCAGCCCCTCACCCGGGCGGCGGGGCGGCAGAGCCGGGGAGGAGAGGGGGGAAGAAAGGGAAGGGTAAGCATAAAGGTAATGATAGGGGTAGAGTGGGGATAAAGTGTGGGTAAAGGTGGAGTTTGGGGCAGCCTTAGGGGCAGGGGAAAGGGTGTAAGGGTGGGGATATGGGTAGGGGTAGGGGGTCTGCACCCCACACACACACCTGCTGCAGGTGCCTGTGCAGTGGCAGAGCAGGGCTGGGATCAGGCCCGGGGGCAGGGGAGGCTGCTGTGGGGTGTGATGGGTGGTTGTACGGCATAGAATCATGGAACGGTTTAGGTTGGAAGGGACCTTAAAGTCCCAATCCCCCTGCCACGGCAGGGTCATCTCCCGACAGACCAGGCTCTGGGATGGGAGTCTGTGCACAGGGCAGCCCCGTGTCTGCTGGGGAAGGGGTGGGGGGAGGATATCGTAGGGGGAGAAGGTGTGGGAGTGCAGCTGGAGGGAGGAGTGTGTAGTGGAGGTATCTCCAAGAGTTCTTGCATGGAGGGAGCTCTGATGGTGCGTGGAGGTCAGGAAGAGCAGGCGACGACAGGCTTCAAAATACCTCCCTGCAAAGCCACCCACTAAAGGTTGCTGGTACTGGGAGAGCCGTGGTTGAGAAGTGACTCAGCCGTGACTCCTGAAGGCAATAGAGGAGGAGGAGGCAGGTAGGAGGCAGGACATAATTTTATTAACTATTAGAAACCATAAGAAACCACATTATTCGTTAAAGATTTACATCCAGTACTTTTTTTTTTAACCTTTTTTTCTTTTCGAATTGTACAAGTCCGGAGGAGCTGCTGGAGGCGAGCAGAGCAGGGTGGGCTGGAGCAAGCCAACTTCCCTGCAGGACCTTCCTAAATCCCCCCGGGACAGCTTCACTGGGGACATTTGCTTTGGGAGAAGAGACTTTGGAGAAGCAGCAGTTTGGGGTCAGATATGGGGTCTTTGTGAAAGCAAAGCTTGGGTTTAAATTTGTGGAAAGCACTTACCATTTCATTGCAGGGCAGCCCGTGGCCTCCCTGCCTTGCTTTCCACCTCTCCTTCTGGCCACTGAGCAGTGGGAAGAGGATGTAGGAGACCCATGAGGATGCCCAGAGCTGGGCAAACACCCTGGGGACCCTCCAAAACTCCCAGGCTCTGGCGGCTCTTTTGAAAATACAATTGGGCCTTGCTTTCTCTGAAACGTCCCAAAAACCTCCTCTACCTGTCAGTGTGCAAGGGGGCCACTTCTCCATCAAACCAGACCAAGGTTCCTCCCAGTGAGCCCAGGGTGGGAGGAACCAGGGTCTGACAGCCTCAGAAAATTCCCACAGTTCAGCCACTCCCAGGGAAAAGAGGGAAAACCAAAGCAAAACCAGTCCCAGGGGAGGTTTGCAGGCAGGATCCCCCCGACTCGGCACAGCCAGGTGGGCACGGTTTCCCTGCTCTGCCTGCCTCAGCTCCCTGTCTTTAAATACCACATTTGCAGACTGGGGAAGGATAAAGAACGTCAATATAAATATAAATTAAGTGCTATGGGGAAGGGAGAAGGTCATTGTCCTGTCAAAAGTCCAAAACCTCAGTCAAACACGTCATGGGGGTGTCGGGGTTTGAGCACCCCGGGGCACCAGGAGAATCCAGCAAATACCACATTTAGGTACGGAGGTGTTGGCAGCAAGCTGTGGTCCGAGCTGGGCCAGGAGAGGGGAGCTCATCACCATGAACCAAACTTTGTCCCTGCTTTTTATATCCCTGGGCAAACCCAGCCCCAGTTTCCCCACCTGCTGACCCCTCCTGAGCTCCGCAGAGCAGCACGAGATGTAAGGGCTTGCTCCCTTAAAGTGCTCCAGATGTGAGGTGATCAATAAATACTATTTCATAGAAATGCTTGATTTAAAGGAGAAATAAAAATCACTGAAACCTTTTCATAAAATTGTTTATTTTAAATATTGCCCTGCAAAACCCTGGGAACACGGGGGCTAGCAGCTCCGTCCCCCTTAGGGACCAGGCCCTTCAGACCAGCACTGCATGGGGTCTGCAGCCCATGCAGTGATGCTCAGCTGGTGGCAGGCTGGGGAGTTGCTCAGTGGTAATTATCATTATTATACATTAAACCATTAAACCACCATCTGCAGGAAGATGCAGAAGCCCCTCGGGTGGGGGGAGGAAGAACCCCATGGCAGGTCCTGGGCACTGGTAGGGGGCTCAGGGTATCACCCCACTCCTGCCACAGCGATGTCTCTACAGGGTGTCCTGCTAGGTCTGTGCCACCAGAGCATCCTGCCAAGGCAATGCCGACGCCACAGAAGGACCAGATTGCCCAGTGTAGATGCCTCTCAACAGATGCCAGGGGGGCCATGCTGCCCCTTTCCTCAGAGGCCAACTGAAGCAATGCCCCTCTTGTATTTGCTGCCGGCAGGGGCTCCAAGCCCCCTATCAGCCCTCTGGACCTCGTTCACCACACAACATCTCCAAACCTTGCCCTGTCAGAGAACAATCCTGGCACTGGACACCTGAGGCCAAATCTCACCCTGTGGGAAGCAGTTGTCACCCTCTGGGATCAGGATGGTCTAGGTGGGAAGAGCATCTGGGACTGCCTGAGGGTCAGGGCAGGGGTCTCCCTCCACAGGCAGTGGGTGCTCGGCACTTCTCAGGGCTGGACCCTGGTGCTGCTGGAAGATGGGAGCAAAGGGAGGGTTGCTCGGAATGGGGCTCTCTGCAGTGCCAGTGCTGAGCACCCAGCACCCCAGGACAGGGATAAGGGTTCTTCATGCTCCCACTGATGGCAAAGAGCCCCCGTGGTTTGACCTGACCCAGCATCACAACTGCCCACACGTTTGCAAACCCTTAGTTGGGGGGCAAGATGGTGGCCTGGCCCCAGCTCACCACAGCATCCCCAAGGAGGTCACGAGCCTCCTTCAGCATCTTTGGGCGTATGCCGGGGTGGGACAGCACCAAAAGGTGGCCTGGGAGTGTTTTGGCTCTGCACAAGCAGACACGGAGGAGCCTGAGGATCTCTCAAGAGTCAGAGTGGCCACTTGCTCCTGAGCGTAGGGATCACTGGTGCGGGGGGATGAAGAGGTCACCACCACCATCGATCCCTAACATCTCCCCATCCCTTGGAGGACAAGCATCCCATGGGAGCAGTGCTCCCTGCCGGCAGAGGGGACCTGGATCCCACAGCCACCAGGATGCTTCAAGACAACCTCAGCCAAAACACAAAGCCCTTTGCAGATGGGGAAACTGAGGCCCAGCGCTTGCCCAGGGACACCAGGGCTGGGCAAAGACCCCTGTCCTTTCCCTTTCAGGGTACCCTCCTGCTCCCCTGGGGCTTTGGCAGTGACCCCAACACCGTGGACCCTGGGGTGACAGTCCAGCAACCCCACAGCATTCCCCCTGGAGCTGCTTCTCTCCCAGCCCACACAGAAAGACCACAGCATCGTCTTCCAAACCCTGAACGGGTGATACCTGGAGCAGGGACATGGCCCTGGCAGATCCAGTAGTGTCAGCGAGGGACGGGACAGTGCTGGTGACATGGACACCCAGGGACTCCCCCAGGCACGACCAGGTTCGGTGTCAGCCCTGGGGTGAGGAGTTGCAGGGTGTCATCCACAGCTGTATTGGTGCGGCTGGGGTACAGGGACCAGGCGTGCACGCTCACACACGTGTGTGCACACTCGCACACACACCCAGACGGGCAATAAACCGTCTTCCACATCCCACTTGCCAAATCAAACCCCGGTGTGGGGCACGGGGTGTGTGGGGGCCGCAGGGATGGGGGCAGGGGGGAGACCTTTTGACACTCATTTTGATTTAAGGGCTTGGCTTCTTGCTGGGTATAGAATTGTCTTTCCTTTCCAGCCGTGTGTAAGGCTCAAAAGCAGAAGTGCCCAGTCCGTAAGTGCCCGGGAGGTCGTGCAGGCTGCCCAGGAGCGGCCCCCCAAAGCACAGCGGGGCGGCCGGCAGCCTGGGCGAAGAGGAGGAGGAAGAGGAGGAGGCGAGAGAAGGGACCTGCAGGCTGAAGACTCCGGGCCCTGGGGGGCTGTTCCCTCTGCCAAGCCCAGGGGAAGTGGTTCCCGGGGTGGCCAAGCTGGATCCGTTGCCCGTAGGGCTGCCGATGGGGTTGGAGGTGGGAGAGAGGAGGCTGGGGGGGGCTGGGACGGAGAGGAGTCGGCCTTGCTCCAGCAGCCGGAGGATGTTGCAGGTGGCAAAGGACTCAGAGGTGGCAGTGGAGCGTTTCTCAGAGTCCCTGCTCTGGTCCTTCTTCTGCTTGGTGCGTCGGTTCTGGAACCAGACCTTGACCTGGGGGGGAGGGAGCGGGGGGGACAGGGTAGGGGGACAGAAAGGCACGGACGGAAAGAGCACAGGGGAGCCAGGGAAAGAGAGGTGAGAACCAGGAGAGAGTGAGAGATATGAGAGAGAGATGTATTAAAATAAATGCCCAAGTGAGATCCATCACCCACCACAGGGACTGCAGAGAAGTAGCTCCCGCCTGCCACTTCCAGGGAAATGGCAAAATCCTGCAGGTGCCAGGAGGGAGCAGGACAGGAGCCCGAGAGTAGGATCCCAGGGATGGGAGCCTGGGGACAGAAGCCCATGGTGGGACCCCAGAGTAGGAGCCTGGAGCCAGGAGCCCAGGGCTGAGCCACCCCACTGCTGCCCAGCTGTGCCCTGGGCTGGCTCTCCCCAGGGAAGCTGAGCTATGGGATATGCTGGGTTCTCCTCTATGACAGTCTTTGAAGCCAAGTTTGTGTCCCCACCCTTCCAGGACGAGACACAGGGCAGGGTGAAGGGTGCCTGGCCTTGCTACAGTGCTGGGGAACATGCTAGGGAACAGGCTGGCTTCTGGTGGCCCTGGATTTCTGGGCACAGACCTGCTTCGTGCCCGAACCCAGACGGGGACTCCCTACCCCAACCTCTGGCCAAAGTAAGGAGCAAGCCCGGACTGAGGCCCCATGGGACCCCCCCTGCCCCTGACTCGCCCGGTGGGACACGGTCCCTGGTCCCTAACCCATAGCTCTTGTCCCCCTGCAGCTGCCCCCTATCCCCTAACCTCTCCCCTGAGAGGGCAGCCCCCCACTTCGGTCCCTCCCTGACAGAGCAGAGGGGTAGGAGAGGCAGAGAGAGACAGAGAGAGGCATGAGGGACAGACAGACGGATGGAGATGGAGGTGAGGGAAGAAGATGGATGGGAAGACACTCAGATTAGAGCGTGGCGGACGGGAGGGGACGAGTCGGGCACCAGGACCCCAGAAGCCAACTCCAGCACATCAGCACAGGCTTCGTCCCCATCTGCTCCAGGTCTCGAACTCATCCAAGTCATCGGAAACTCACTGGAGCAGGTCAGTTGCTCACTGACACGGCCCTCGCGCATCCCCTGGCACAATAGACCCACAGTGCAGAGCTAATGGAGCGTGGGGGTGGAGGAGGTCTCAGCCCCTTGGCCCCTTTCCGGGGACATAATAGTGGAGCTGACGCCTGGGCGAAGCTGGACGGTGGCTGGGGATGCTCAGGGAAGAGCAGTGGGAGCTGCTCCCGAGCACTGAGGGGACACTAGGACCACAGGGCTGAGCTAATATCCCACAGCCAAAAGCTTCTGGGATCGCAGGTGACTGCCAGCCCATGTCCTACCCCCCTTACCCACAGGGTCCCACATGGAAGCTAGAGTGGACATTCCCTGCCCATGCACGCCTTGGCCCTGCATAGGGAACCCTGGATCCCTAATTGCCATGAGAACTGGCTGGGCCCACCTCACAACCCAGACAGGTCTCCAGGGCTGATGTCCCCTCCCTGCTGTCCCCATCAGTCTCTCCATGTCAGTGGGATGGGTTTGGGCAGGGTTGTCTTCTCCGGTGGTCCTGTGTCTCAGGGCACAGTGACTTGAGGCAGAATTAGCAGCTCACCAGCTTTTCTGGCGGGGACGTCCACAAGCTACCAAATTCTAGGGAGCACAGAGCAGCCCCACAACCCCATGTCATTATTGACATTTTAACGAAGGTCCTGTGTAAGCCCATACAGAAACACACAGCCCCAGCATTCTCTGCTCAAAGCATGCCCCAGACAGCCAACTCTGGAAGAGCAAGAGCTCAGAAAAAAAAAAGCCCTCAGCATGGTTATGTCCTTGAGGATGGGCACAAAGCCCCTAGAATCTGCCCAGCCAGATGCACAGCGTGAGGTGGCAGTGGGTTCCTTGTCTCCTCAGCAGGGAGGGTGCACCAGCACCTACCCTTCCCACACCCAGCACCACTCCGAAAGCAAAGCACCCTGAAACGCAGCTCCTAACACGGCAGGAGGAGGTCACGGGATACAGAATCACAAAATCATAGAATGGTTTGGATTGGAAGGGACCTTTAAGGGTCATCCTGTCCAAGCCCCCTGCAATAAGCTGGGCCATCTTCAACTAGATCAGGTTGCTCACAACCTTGTCCAGCCTAACCTCGAATGTTTCCAGGGATGGGGCTTCTGACATCTCTCTAGGCAACCTAGTCCCATGTTTCACCACCCTCATCCTAAAAAATGTCTTCCTTATATCTAGTCTGACATTATGCTGTGCAGCACAAGCCAGGGCAAGGTGCCAGTCCATGAGTTATCACACTTACTGACTTTGGAGCAAGCTACCTGAGCAGAGGCACAGCCCCACCACTGCACATCAGAGAAGGGCAAGCAGAGACATCAGGGCATCCTGCAGAAGGAAGGACAAAGCCCCAAGGGATGAGGCAGGTGCAGCATGCTCCCGCTCTGCAGCACCACAGCTGGTGCAGCCAAGGGGAACAGCCATGAGGAGTCAGGAGGTTTCCTGACACAAGGCCTAGCAGGCATCAGGTGTGGCCACCAGGTAGCGGCTGGAAACCTGAGCAAGGCAGGAGGCAGAGCCTCTCTGGGCAGCACAGATGGTGTTAGTCCCTGCTGCAGGGTGCCCTGGAAACCAAAATGCAAGTGGCTGAAGAAGGGAGTTGGAAAAATTGCAGGAGAACATATCCATCAAGATTCAACATAATGATCTAGATATCTTCTCATGGTGAGAGCTCTCCAAGATGCCAGTGGCTGCAAAGATATAGCAAAAACTGGACCACTTTACACCCCATATACTATTCTCTGCTCCTCCACTACTGACCACCACTAGAGACAGGCTCCCTAGACCTCAGCCCTAGCGTGCCCTAAGGTCAGCTCTTATGTTCTGGTTGTCTTCTACAGGTTGTGAAAAACAAACACAGCTCCATAAAAGCAAAGGGTCCTTGTCAGGGTCTCCATAGGTGTGTTCAATTCCCCCTCTACCTCTGGCTTCCTGTGGGGAGTTCATTTTTCCTGGTTGTTTTGGCTTTTGTTCTGTGTTGGGGCTATGCTGCTGCCTCTCCTGGGAGCTCTTGGTCAGCTGGGGAGTAACTTTGAGGGGCATCAGTCATCAGTTTAGGTATGATGCTGAATGCCAATAATTAATAAAAGTACAGATGGGCAAGCCCAGTAAATAGATAGATATAAATTGAAGTCATACTGATGTACATGAATTTCTAGTGTTGAAAGCCAGTTCCACACCAGGGACATGAGGGGAAACTGTAAAGGACAGGAGGGAGAAAGGATTGAGGTGACACTGGTCTCAACTGGGGATCCCAACATGGGATTCAGCTGGGGAAGGATGGCAATATGGTCCTTGGTAGAAAAAGACACATTGGGTTCCTCCTTGCCGGTGCTGCTGCTGGGATATTGTCCCAGCACTGGATATCCTCTGCTCTCACTCCTCTTTTACTAGGACTGACTGGTTCCATCGGTGACAGTTGCAGCTCCATTTATAGGTATAGATAGAAATTTTCTGTAGCCTTCCCTGCTTTTGTTCTACATCTAATCCTCTTTCCGGAGCTTCTCCCATCCTCAACCCACTTCTGCAGCTTCTCTCTGTGCCCATCCTCCTTGAACACCATGACCCAAGCTGAACGTACTCTGCTAAATATGGTTTCCTCGTGCCTCATTGACTGACATGAGCTCTTCCCCATCCGCACTCATGACGTATCAGATGAGCAGGATCACATTTGCCTTCATAGCTAAAGTTCATATACAGCTTGTCATTAATTAGTAGATCCATGTCCTTTTCATCCTCCATTATGATCAAGCCCTAAGTTTCTATCACTGGAGATGTAAATAAGCTCAGCCAGATGCAGTCCTTGACAAGTCCATGAGTAATTTCCCTCCAGTCTTGATCCTTCATCTTTCAGTAATATCCCCCACCATGTCCTCTCGATTACAGTTTCTCCTCCACACTGAAAGTTCTGTAGTCATCTTTTGCTCCAGTTTCATTCACCACTCCCCATAAGGCACCATAGCCAGTGCTTTGCCAAAGTTCTGCTTTGATACAATTGCCTTAATTTCTTTCTCTGACAAAGCAGCTTTCTTCCTCATCCAAGTTACTGGGTGAACTGGTGCATGCTTGTGGCATGGCAATGACACCCTTCCCAGTCTGGCCTGGAGGAAGGACAAAGAGGACCATGCTGGCATATCCCTGGTGGGCACCATATCTCCAGCATCTATGGAAGAGGTAACGTGTGTGTGATGTTTTGTTTCTCAGTTACCGACACGTTGAGCTACGGTAGTAATGGAAGGGTTGTGGGAGGAAACCAACCACCTCCAGCTCTTCTGCCAGACTGGGGGTGGTAAGAAGAAAGTGAGACCAAGGGCACCCTTTCCATAGGAATGGAAAAAAAGGCCAGTTCACAGATGTGTCCCTCTGGGGGACAAAAAAGACATGTGGGAAGGACAAGGGAAGGCAGGGATAAGCCTAGCCCTGCTGCAGAGGAGTCCCAGGAAGAGCCCACGGCTCCTGGCAGCTGCAAGATTCCTGCCTGGGGCTGTGGGATCCCAGACCACACATGACAGACCAGTCAGGTCAAGCCTGGATGCAACAGCATGCATTTGGATGTGACTGAAGAGCAGGATATGAGAGGTCATGCGTTCACCAGAAAAGGAAGGTGACTCTCAGAGGAACGGGGAGGAGGCAAGCCATACAGAAGAGATGAGTCTGAAAGCCTGAGGAGACATAGCATGCAAGAAACAGCATGATGCTGAAGGTGTGAGGATAAGCACGATCTGCAGATTTATAAATGCATATGAGTGTTTAGAGAAGGAGTCCTGGTGCTGGATATTCAATCAGTTACTGTGACCAGGTCTAGTGTCTACCTTTCCGTAAGGTAAGTGACAGGCTGGAGAGATGTCAAGATGTCATGATCTGGAAATTCAGCTTTTCCCAGTCTCTGCAGCAGGAGAGAGACTGGTAAGAGTAGGAAACTTCTTGTCAGAGTGGGCAAAGGTAGGATATGGTCCCTAGCCTAAAGCAAGGCAGACTCCAATGGCAGAGACATTATGGGTGGATGATGCAGAGAAGTGCTTGTGGACCACCATTCCTGGGACAGGAGTGTGCTCACGATCACACTGAGACATTTGGTTAGAGCTGGAGGTTTTCCTAGAAGAGGAACTGGATCAATTAGAGTGAGGAAGAAAGTCCTATGAGCTGGCCAGAAAGGTCCCTCTGCCTTTCGAGTCCATTTGAGCGTGGAAGCATAAGACTTCTCTATGTCCTGCAGCATGAAAATCAATCAGGAAAATCTGCTCTGTCCTGGGCTAGATGTTTCCATAAAAAATTCACAGCAGAGATCTCAGTCTATCCCCCAGAATAGCCACCAGCCACATGTGTGCTCACCAGGGAGGGACAAGGGAGCTGTAGATGTCTCACCACAAACATCCACCTTGACTTCCAGGTTTTGGGTCACAAGTGACAGATGTGGTCACATCATCATGCATTCCTCCCTCTGAAAAAGCTACGAATGTTTTGAGTGCTGAGAGCCCTGGTGCTTGGCCAGTATGAGATGGCTTGGTGCTAAACACAGCAACATGGTTGTTCTAGAAGAGATATGGCTTCCACAGCAGAGGGTAAAAAAGCAAAAATAAGTAGAAGACTTATCCAGGTCTAAGCCTGTCATATTGTAGATACAAGACAAGGTCTGAAGGTACACGGCTGGGACACAGGCATCTAGTTCCAACCTCTGACACCAACCAGCTGGGACACTGGCACCTCTGACCCCTCTGTTTTCTGCCCAACCCTGCATGGAAACGTGCTGCTCAGGGATGGCAGCGTTTCTGCTTTGGCTTCTGAGTATTGAGCACGGTGGGTCTCCACCTCCCCTAGGACCTGTAGGTGCTACCAGAGCGTGAACTGCAGTAACAACCAGCAAAAAGGGAAGGCAATAACTCCAGGGCCATAACAGGTGTGTCCAGTCTGTCCCAGGCTCTCAGGGTCACTCAAAGCCTTCAGGACTTCAGCACACAATAAACCACCACCACCATCTCACTGACTCACCCATAGCTGCAGGTCCCAGATACCCTTTTTCTCTTCCCTATGCAAGATTTTCTTTCCACCCAGTCTTTTCACATCAGAAGCTGAAGCTACCTCCTTGGAACAAGGTCAATCCTTTTCTTGATGGTGGTGCCCAACTAGCAATGACCAAGATTATGAAGCCTCAATTGCATATTGGGTGGAAAAGTAGTTTGGAAGGTTGAAATCTGTTGCCTGATCATTTCAGGAGATGCTTCCTAGTGCATGGTGTGAAAACCAGCTGGTAGCCCTCCCCATGGTACCACGGAGCCTCTCACCCCATCCTCCTGTCTTTGCGAGTCCTGCTGTCACCTAGCAGCACAGGAGAGGGCTCGAACCCCCGAGGACTTCAGGTTGCAAGTTCATCCATCAGAGGCTACGTGACTCCCATCACATTCCCATTTACAGGGAGTAAGGCAAAAAGAAATCGCAACAAACAAATCCCAAACTGCTGTGAGAAGGCTCTCGGGGGAGCTGGCAGCTTGGTGCAGGGATGTAAGGGGTAAATGTATTCCTTTTTTCCTTCTTCCCTAAGAAACCTTTCCCCTGGCCTCTCCCCCCCTGCTCACACCAAAGCTGTTGCTGCCCAAACATCGAGTGAGCCCTCCAGCGAAAAGGGCAAGGAAAGTGCAGAAACAGTGCTGATCCTCCCCGAGAAAGCAATATTGCAATTCCCTCCGCTTCCAACCAGCCACGGGGCCACTGGCCAGCTTGGAAAATGAGAAGTGGAGCCTTTGGAGAACCATGCTACCTCCAGGTTCTGTGTCTGTCTTACTCAGGCAGCTAGGGGTTCATTTTTTATTTTGGGGTTTTGAAAATTTTATTCTGTTTTACTCTATTTTGCTTTGGTTTATTTTATTTTGTTTTATTTTATTTTATTTTATTTAAATTTTTATATATAAATTTTAATATAATTTTTTATATTTTTATTTTGTTTTTAAAATATGTTATTTATATTAATTATTATTTTCTATTTCTTTTCTTTTAAATGCGTACACACCCCTACTGCCTGCTACAAGATCGCATGAGCTGCTGAGGGTCGCAGAGACATACCCACAGACTTCTCCATCCGCTGGGATTTTCTCTGCATGTGATTTCCCTTCCCTGAGGAACGATCCAGCCCCCAGGAACAGGCTCCAGGAGCCCCCTGGAACCTCCACCCTGCAGCCCAGCCTCTCCCCATCCCTCCCCACGTGCCATGGAGCACCATCACCGCTCCCCGCCAGAGAGCCGTGTCTTCGGTGTCACCTGCTCCCCTGGCAAAGGGAAACCGACTCAAAATGTCACCGAGCATCTGAACTTCTCAGGGCGCCGCTGTGGGGGTGTTCTACAAAGGCACCGTCTGCCCGTCTGTCTGCCTGCCAAGCAGCAGGATGGACAGGCAGACGGCTGAGCCACCCTCTCCCTCTGCTCGAGACCTCCACCAGGGCACCCCGTCCTGTGCCCAGTGGTTTAGAAACCCTTTCCCTCGCTGCAAACAAGCGCCAGGCGCCTGCGTTGCACATGCACACCCTGCTCCACGCACCCTCCTGCACACACCTGTGTGGTCACACGTGCCCCACCACACGGGCACGCACCGGAGCCCCCACATGTGCACACAGACACCCCCACACACACACACACCCCAAATCGGCACACCTGCACGGGGTCACAACTCCCTGCATTTGCCCGAGCTGCTGGAGGGGGACTTGCTCCATGGCTATCAGTGGTGTGGTGGCACTGGCCTTGAGCACACAAGGGGTTTGGTCCCCAGTGCCCAGTGCCGAGAATTTAAGGAGCGCCTGAACACGGCCCTCGCCTCCCCCAGCCCCTTCTCCGGTGCTGGCAGAGCCTGCCCCACAGATGCTGGGAGCTGGGATGCTGCTCTGATCCCTGCCCTCCACCTAACACCTCTGAGCTACAAAACAAATTATTTCCAAGCAGTTAATCCCAAAGGAGACCCCCCGCCGGCAGGCCAAGCTCCCCGCACGCTCTGGGGATGGAAAGGTGCAAGGTGGGAACCCATCGCACCATGGTGCCTGGTGATCCTGGGATCTGCTAAGGGTTCCAAACCAGCAACAGCCTCGCTTTGCCCCTGCTCCTCTCACCCATCCCAGCGCACTGCCCAAAGCTCTGGAGCAGGATGCGGCCATGCCAGCCGGTCAGGGACCAGGCAATGCCCTCCCCTCTCTTCGGCTAATTTTTAATATCATCTGGAGCTTAACTGATGCGTTTTGCCAGCTCGTGGCTGAGCAGCAGTGGGACGCTGCTCCTGAGCAATCACCATTTGCTGGTGGGAGCCCAAAATCCCCATCCCTGCCCGGCCTGGTCCCAAGCAGAGGGCACGTCACGCCTGCTCATTAAACCCTCCTTGCGCCGGTGCACAAGCTCCCGCACGCCAGCAGCCCCACCACCCCCCAAAACATCAGCAACCCCCACCACTCCAGAAAAAGCCTGAACCCCTTGGCTTCCCTGTGCTCAGCAGCCAAAGAGGGGCGGTCCTCATCTTCCCCCTAGAACATCCATGAGCATCCCCCCGGATGCCAGCACCCACGCGGGCAGGTCTGGGGGATGCGTTACTGGTTTTTAATGGTGTTGATTATTTGGCTGCCCTGCTGCGGGGCTGATCCCGGCACACACATCCCATGCCGTGCGCGCCTCCGGCACGCCAACCACCCGGGACTATTCATAGCTACCAGCCGAAGCCATTTTCCTCGCCGGGATTAGCTCCCCGCCGCCATCAGCTGATGCCCGTCACAGCAAGGGGGCAGGTGGGACCCAGCCCTGCCACACCGCCATCTCCCCGGCCACCCTTCCTCCTCCTCCCTCCATCCCGAGCGGGGCCATAGGCTCACAGAGCCATGGAGGCCAGGGCAGGCAGAGGCTTGGCACGGGCTCGGGCTCCCGGCGTTGCATAAGCCAGCAAGCTCGCTGCCCAAAGCTGCCTCCACCAGAGGTTTCATAACAGCACGGCGCCTGCGCAACCCATCTGCCTCTCCCCAGCCATGGCGGGAACAGGGAGCCAGACCTGAGCAGGGATGGACTCATCCCTCAGCTTCTCCTCCAGCCCCGCTGTGTCTGAGGCCAACCCCGGCTGTGCCACCCTCTGCCACAGCCCAGGACAGACATGCTTGGGGCTGTGCTTCCAGCTGCACCGGGCTCCAGCATGCAGCTGGGCAACACACTGGGGACAGGCAAGGCAGGAACTGTCCCCAACCCCGTGGACCTGGCTGTGACCTCAGCCGGGAGCCTGTCCCCAGAGCAGATGGTTGCCACACTGCTGACCCAAAACTGCAGGCAAAAGCATTTCCTTGGTCTGCTTTTGCTTAAAATTCGGGATGTTCTCTGCTTCACAGCAAGGGAATGTCCCTGGTGTTTCCACACCCTTTGCAAATGAGATGAAGGAGCAGGGAGAGGCAGCACTGGGCTCTGCAGGCAGGTCTGGTAGGGGTGAAGTGTCCTCCACCATCCAGCCTAGTCACCCGAGAGCAAAGTGTCCCTGATGGAGCATCCTCCAACCCACCAAAATCGGGGAGAGACAACCCCTTGTCTCCTCAGATGCGGGGGAACCAGGACCATCCCCACGGTCATGTCCCTTCCAATGACATCAGTATCCAGCAGAAAGTATCCCCACAGACATGCTGTTTCCTCCCATTTTCCACACACAAGACAAACCCCACACAAGGGTATGGTTTCCTCCCAGTGGAAAACAAAATATAGCCAGGGAGGTGGGAGCACCTGGCTGGAGGGTGGGTTGTGGGGCACTGGGCAGTGGCTGGGATTTGCCCTCACACTTGGGATTCCCGCCCCAGCATCTGAGCCAGATCCAAAACTGTCATCAAAACCAATTTCCATCAGAAACCATCATTTTTAGGAAACAAACTCCCTTAGATTATATCTACTTGGAATACACTGAGAAAAACTTGGACACCACTCTGGAAACACCCAGCGCACTTACAACATTTAGAACTGAAAATTTCCATCGCAAATTCTGTAATTGTTTTTTTACTGTGCAGGCATTTTCGATTGAAAATGCTTAATGATAAAAATCTCAATTAATTATTTCACATTTACTTACATTAGCCATTTTGCCTAGTGCCAGCTGAGGAACTGCAGAGGTACCCAGATATTTTGGATTATTCTAATCCATCACAGGAGCAGCTGTCCTGTAGAAGACTCCTATTTCCAGAGGGTCCCCTTGTTCCCACCCTGAGGAGAGCTGTTCCTCTCCTCTCTTCTCCCCACCAAGAAGCTGGTGCTCATTGCCCGAACCCTCTTCCCCACCTCCCTGACATGCTTTGGGAAACAAAATACCAAAAACGTGAATTTTTGAGGAACCCAAGGGGCTGGGGCCAGGCAGGAGGAGGCAGCAGCTGGGCTGTGCCAGCCTGGTCCTGCCACTACGTGGTACCTGCTTATAACACAGATTTATTGCCACCAGCCCAGGGTCCCGTGGCTGTGGGTAAACCCCACCACGTGTCCCTGCCTCAAGGAGGGGACAGGATTAGCTTCTCCACATGAGCAGGTTTACTCCACAAGCGTGCTCTGACACAGTCTGGCATGTGGGAAGTGGACCCAGAAGCTACTGGAGGTGCCTTCTTCCAGGGGGACCCTGGGCATCTCCAGTGGCCACCACAAGCCATGAGACCCAGGACCCACCTCCCTTCCAGGCCTGTGGGAAGATACTTTCACCATCTGGATCTGACCTGGGAGTCACTAAACATCCCCCCTTGAGTTGTCACCCACTCAAGAATAGCCTCAGTACCCAAAGTTTTAGCAGCAGGAGCTGGCTGCAAGCTACCACGGTTGTAGAAGATGCTGTCCCCCATCTAGCTGCCTCTCCATCCCACTGTCCCCATGTCCCCTGAACCAGCGCTGGAGCACCCCAGGTCCCTTAAGGAGGTGGGTCAAACACTGTCTGGCAGAGAAGTGTTCGAGCAGGACAGAGCACCCTTCTGTCAGGTTGGTTAGTTCAGGCCATCCAGAAAAAGCAGCACCAGAAGTGGCCCAGGGGACAGACAGGAGCACCCAGCTGGGAACAGCACTGAGGGGTGGGAGCATCACCCCCCAAACCAGGCTACATTAGGATGGGGCATCCTGACCCACAGCATGTGGGGCTGCAGCTTCCCCAAGCAGAGGGGAGAAGCCATTCCCTGGTGGGCAGTTGCCCAAGGGAGAAGGGTCAGTGTAAGCACCCAGGACATGAAACACAAATGCTACAAAAGCAGCTGGTGGAGGCGACACAAACCACAGAAGTTGTTAGAGACTATTTTCCTATTCACAGCAGGGCATGATGGATGGGTGGGCAGAGGGACGGAGGCCACCTCAGAAGAGAGCACACTGGGCTATGACACTGGAATTTTCTGCAGAGTTTACAAAAGGGATTTCCAACAAAGCTTCAGAAATTCAGCTTCCCTGTACCCTGAGGACTGTAGAGACACCAAGGATGAGGAAGGCACTACTTTGCATCAAGCAGAGCAGCGTTGTGGTCCTACCTGCCTCTCGTCCCTTGTGGAAGCCCCAACCCACAGCTCCGATCGCTAAGCTCTGGATGACTCTCACCTCCTCCAGACCACAGCTTTCCTGCGGTTCTCCCTGTGAGAGGACAATTTGTGCTGGCACCAACCATTGTTTCATTGTTCTCTCACTGCAGGGACTGATAGTTGTTAATGACTTGAGGTGTAATTAATTTTTAACGGCACCATCTTAATTGCCAGGCTATAAATAGACCTTCCCGCCCCTTCTCTGGCTCAGCTGCTTTCTCACATGTTTTGCTCCACATCAGGGGGATCATGGTCCTGAAAGCTCTGTGAGGTGAGTACCCTCCCCATGCTGCACAGGATGCCCAGGGGCGTTTGGGCCACTGGCAGTGATGGAGCAGTAGAAGCCCATCCTCTGTCAAGGATGGCGCAGGAGTTTGTCCAAGGAAGGTCTGCCAGACCAGCTGTGATGGAGCCCATCGCAGCAAAGGGAAGACCAGGGGATCCATGGGGGTCACATGGACTTTCCAGCAGCCAGGCAGGCAAGAATCGCGATGCTCTCTCTGCTCTGTGCCCCACTGTCCCTCTACAAAGGGTCTTCAGATGCTGCACAGGAGCCAAGGACCCCAAAAACTCACCAGTATCTTCCAGGAGATGTACGGGTTATTCACAAGCTTCCAGCACTGCTCCTGGGCATGGCCTCCTCGAGGGAGGACATCCTTGTCCCCCAAAGCTCCTGCCTTTGGGGAGGGATGAGCTACCTCTCAGCAGAGGAACGAGGCTCAGAGCTGGCTGCTGAGTGGAGAATAACCTGTCCTGACCTCCTGGGTGCCCAGCCCTCAAAAGGAGCTCTTGTTCAACGTGAGTGTCACTTCTGCCCTCACTCTAATGAGGGCAAATACACCAGGTCGCTTGAACCTGAGCCTGGCATTGAACTCCTGACCCAGAAAGCAAAGCCTCCTGGCCCAGGCAAATCCCCTCGACCAGCCCATCCTGCCTCCCCTCCTGGCGGGGGATTTGTGGGAATTATCCTCCCTCCGCCATCCCCCCGTGGTCCTTCTGCCTCGCAGCCTCCTCTCTGCTTTGCATTTTCTATCCCTTAATGACACTAAGAAGGGGCACTTTTCCCCTAATGCCATGGGATGTGTTGCCTGGAGAAAGCCCGATGCATGGATATGGGCTACTCTCTGCTCGGAGCTCGGGGGATGGATTCTGGATGGGCAGTCAGGGTGGGCTTGAGCAGCCCTCCCGCAGCTCTCCGTGCCTGGGATGTGGGGTGGGAGCTCACCTGGGATGGAGCAGCCGGCACATCTGCACCTCCAGGCTGTTGCTTGACAGGTTAATGAAAATATTCTACTGGCTAATTAAACTCGCTTAACACTGACTACGTCCATGAGTTAATTAGAAAACGCACAAATGGCATAGGGCTGGAGCCCAAGCAGCTCCCAGCGAGGCAGAACCAGTGTGTGTCTTCCTGGAAGCAGGAGGCAAATTCCTAGGGCTGCAGAGAGCTGGGGTAGATGGAAGCAACCTCCTCATCCCCTCCTGAGTATCTGTGGCTCCAAAACTCTCCCTGGGTCAGCAGGACACTAGTGGGTGGCTGAGTGAGCAGCAAGGGGGGGACAGGCTCATCTGTGGTGGCTGCCGATGGACACACACAGCACCTTCTGTGGCTGCTGCTGCTCTGGGCCAAGGAGCCCCAGTGGTAGCACACATGGCTCTGAGCCTTCCCCAGCAGCAAGGGGTGTGCTGCTGCTCCCTGCATTAGGCTGGGCAAGACCTCTCTGTGCTGGGTGACCTCCCCTCTCCTCTGAGTGACCTCCCCTCTCCCCTGGGGCAGGGGCCAGAGACAAGAAAGCAAGAAGATTCCCTCTCCCCAGCGTGGAGGTGTGCCATTCTGGCTTCCCTGCAAGAAGCAGCGATAGCCTCCTGCCTCCAAGTCTGCCAAAAAGGAGGATCAGATGCCAGGAAAGTAAAATAAGAGCCTAAAAGAGGTGCTTTTTTTTTTTTCTCTGGCAGGATCAGTCTGCAGGCTGATCAGTGGACCCACTTACGGGGACGCTTGGCTGCAGCTCTCCAGCTGTGATGACATCGTGTCTCTTCCTATCTCATCACGCTGTTTGCACCACTCTCTCTTCGCAGAAGAGCCAAGATGAATCATTCTTCTCCCCTCTGAACATTCACAGGCACAAAAACCCTCCTCAGTGGCCCCTTCCTCTGTGGCCCTGGTTTTGCTCTTCCCTCCCACGGTGGGACATGGTGGGGTCCCATGGCATCCAGGGGCCCCTGCACAGAGCCAAGTCAGGAGCAGCTGGTGGGGAAAGCTTCCTAATCCTGAAACCAGGGTATCATTCAATGAGGGGACAAAAAGGATCCATCCCACTGTCCCAACCACCAGCACAACACAAAAGTCAACCAAGAAAGAGCTGCTGGATGGGAATCCATCAACAAAATATTAGATGGAGCAATTATACTGTGAACTGCCCGAAGTCCTGGATGACGCTGAGAGAAAAATCACAAAAAGTACCCAAAATACTCTGATTGTTGCAAAGGTTGGGTTTGTCCCTGTTTGAGCTGATGGATAGAGAGGAGCCCCATGGGACAGGAGTGGCTGGTGGTAACTATCCAGTCTCCAGGCCACATCCAGATCAGACCAGTACACTGCACAGAGCCGTGAAATACCCTCCAGATCTAAGTGGTCTTGTAAAACCCTGTGGCAGCCCAGCTTTTGCAGCAACTGAGGAAACCTCCCAGCCATGAACACTGGGGAAATGGGGCAGGGGGTGATGCCTGAGTGTGCAAAGAGCCTGAAATGATATCCCAAAGAGGGCTGCACCCTGCTAATGAGAGGAGGAAACCAGGCACCGAGCCTGGCAGTGCTGTCCCCCAGGCACGATGGTGGCTGGGGAGGGACGGGCAGCAGAGGGGAGCCGGGAAGGTACAACTGGGTGTTTGCTGCAGGGAAGAAAATGATGTGAAAAGCATAGAAAGGGATTAAAAAGGACAGAGGTGAAGGGGAGAGATGGGGAAAAGAGAATGCGGGAAGGAAAAGAAAAAGAGGAGAAGAGACAGCCATGGCCTACAGGGTGTGAATTTTCTCACTGAGTGATGAAGGCAGCAGTGAGGCACCAAGCAAGCAGTAAATAAGCAGACATTAGTCCCTATGGAGAGGCTGCACCCTCCTGGCCCCGGGGGCTGCACAGCCCTCTGCCCCACGCTCTCACCAGCCACACCAGCTGCCCGTCCCTTCCCACGCCTGCTGGGGAGCCAAAGTTCTTCCCCCAGCATGGCACTGCCAAGCCCACCCGTGTGTCCCCCGGCTCCTTGGAGGTGATGCTGAGACTGGGATCCCGGGAAAGGGAGCCACCAGCACTTTCTTGAATGTATCCCATAGACAGAAAAAAGACTCTTACTGAAAAAAAGACTCTGCTCCCTCACCAAAAGAACCAAGAACAACTATTTTTGTTGCTGCGCTGAGGCTCTGCTCCCCCTTGCAGGACCCCGTAGCAGCTGCGCAGCAAGTGCCAAAGCACCATGGAGCAACAGGGACCCCCCAGAATCAGACTCCTCGGCACACAGCAGGAGCTTGGAGCCAGGTTTGTTCCCCAAGAGGTTTGGAAAAATAGAAATTATTTCCTATCTGAATCATTGAAACCATGTAGCTGTCTCCAAACATGCCTCACCAGCCAGAGAAGGGGCAGACTGGGCTGAGGGGGTTTTCTGTAGCCCCCAGCTGCGCTGGTCTGCATTGCACTCTGTCATCATTAAGCTTATTATTATTATTATTATTACTATTTCTGTATAAATTTCCAAGCCGAAACCACCACAACCCCAGCAGATGCACTTTTTTTTTTTTTCTTAGCAGACATCAACACCAACTTCCCAGCAACGCACAACCCCCCCCCGCCTCTGCTCGCCCAGCCCACGCCGCTCAGCCCGGCTCTCCCCGCACCCGGCAAACTTCGGCAGGGGAGGACCAGGAAAATCCCCCCCCACGACGGCGAAGCTCCAGCTGAGGACATGTGCATGGGGGGTTGGAGAGGGATGGAGAAGAGGTGCCCAGGCCACGTGGCAGCTTGGGACAGTCCCCAAAGCCGTTCCCTCCCCGTTGGGAGCAGGAGACCGAAGCCACAGGGCGGCGGGGTGCAGGATCCATGCAGGATCCATCCAGGACATACACAGCCGAACGCCCCATCCCGACAGCACCCACGACAATTCCCGACCCCGCTCACCCACCCTGCCTTGTGGGTTCTGCCATAAGGACCTCAGGTCCCCACTGATGCCCTCCTGCTCTTTTCTCTTCCCCACTTTGTCAGACCCTCCTGGGGGAACCGGGGGATGCTGCCCATGGGGGAACATGGGGTTGTCCCTGCGGACCACTCTCAGGGCTCCCCCTTGCTCCCCCTAACCCTAAACCTTCAGTTCAAGAGAAAGGGGTGGAAGAGAGTCATTGCCCACAGCACCATGCACACTTTCCCCTGGCTCCTGACTGAGACATTGGCCAGTGCCCCTCCGCCCCAGCAAGAGCCAAGCCCCTCTGCCCAAGTTTGGGACTGCATCCCCACTGTCTGCCCACTCTGCCTGCCCCTGCCTCCCCACACCACCCTCGCCACGCTGGTGGCCAGCAATCGAGTCCCCAGGGGGATGGTCATGCCACAGGGTTATCCCCACCACGGAGGAGCCACCACGACCCTTACCTGGGTCTCGGAGAGGTTGAGCTGCCGCGCTAGCTCCGTCCTCTCCCTGCCCACCACGTACTGGCAGCGTTGGAATTCCAGCTCCAGGCGGTAGAGCTGCTCCGCCGTGAAGGACGTCCGAGTCCGCTTGGGCCGGTCCAGGTCCAAGCCCTTGGGGAGCACGATCTCCCGGATCGTCCCTTTGGCATCTGGGAGGGAAGCAAGGAGAAGGGCCATCAGGAAAAAGTCGCCAGGGGGGAAAAAAAACTGGGCTGGGGAAGAAGGGGGCTGGGGGAAATGGTTGAAAATAGACATTACTGGTGAGGAAAAGCTGAATTAAACATTGGCTGCACCACTGGGGCTGGTCTGAGTGTCTGGGCTCACTGCAGGAATAATTGTAAGAAATCCCCCAAGCTGTGGCTAAAACAGGAGGCATCCCACAGTTCTGATGTCCCCTCTGGCCCCAAATGTTGCAAGTTCATAAACTTCCAGGGAACAGTTACAAGTCCTCAAAAAAATAGGGATTTTTTTTTGCATTAGATAAACAGAAATCAAAAAACCCACACATTTAATCACATCTAATAACAGCTTCTGAAAGCCAAAAGCATAAAACAGTGCTATACCAAGGAAGAGTTCAAAGTAAAGATATTTTTTTTATTGAAAATATTTTTTCATTTATTTCTGTCCTTCCTTGGAGATACTGGGGAAAAAAAAATTCTCTCTTACAATTCCCTTTCCATAATTATTCTCACTGAATGAGTATTTTCTTGAAAAGCAGCATCTCTTACTTTGGAGCAACTTTCTATTAAAGGACAAGTTTTTGGAAAATCACGGCAGCAGATTTTATGAGACCAGGACTATTGCTGCCCACGGCTGGACACAGAGAAACAAAAGCTGGAGGGGTTACCTCCCATGTTAGCCCCACACCACCTCTTCCACGCCTTCGGGTGCTGCTTGTGGTCCCTCCAAAGTGACCACGGCTTTACTTTCTACTGACAAAGGATGAGCTCTCCCAGAAAAACACACAGAGTCCCAAGCCCCGAGGTGCCAGGACACCTGCCCCAGCTCTATGGGATGGAATGTGCCCAGTCACTCCCCTGCCAGACACCGACGGGTTCTGTGTGCCAGATGCAGCACCAGGTATTAAAAATAGCCGTGGAAATTGCCCGCTGGGCTCCTGACAGACCCCAAACCCCTCGTGCTCCTTATCCCTTGTGCTGCTTTTCCTTAAGCACCAGCAACGCAAGCAGAGAGCCCAGTTTGGGGGAACCCCGGCCGCAGAGCTCCCCGTTTCTGCCCGTGGCTTTCCCGCAGGTTAAAAACCAGCCACAGAAGCCACACTGGGCGACCAGCCCCAAGCCCAGAGGGACCCAAGGTTCCTAGCAGCTTTGGCTGGAGGTAAATTGCTTTCTCTCTTTCTGGCTGACTCAGGCATGGAAGGATTATAAAATTGCTGGGACAGGAAGGAGGGAAATAGGGAGGAGCTGGCATGGGGGGAGCAAGAACAGGGGGCAAGCACGGACTTGGAAGAGGGACCCCGAAAACGGTTTCCCACCACCACGTTGTGGTACATGGCAGAGGCACTGTGCTAGCACGACCAGCCTATTCCAGGCTGGAGAATGGCACCACAGGAGGCACCAGGGCAGTAGAGGGCTTGGGAATGCCAGAGTGGGAGAGGGTTCTGCTGTGGGACCCCTCAGGGTATGGGGCTCTGGTCCAGGGTGGGCAAGAGGCTGTCGGACAGGAAAGGGGCTGTAGGTGGACCGGAGGTTATCTCTGGTGGGATTTGGACGCCAGCCTGGGAACCATTTTGTGAGGGGAAGAGCATTTGCAGGGATGATGCCCAGACCACGTCCGCACTCCCATGCCCACGGCACGGTCCCCCGACACAACAACAGCCGGGGCTGCCAGCGAGGAGCAGCTAACAGAGACGCTCACGCTCTCCAGCCGCAGCTGCGAGTATCTGCCCCTCTGCCCTCGCCGCCGTACAGCGCTCCCGGCATTATTATGGGTATTATTTATTGTTGTTCCCCCCGGCAGCTGGGCCACGGGGCGGGGGGAGTGGGCTGGAGCCTTAGAAGGAAGGGGGCACAGCCCATCGTGCCAACTCGGCAGGGGAGAGGGAAAAACCCCTCGCTCCATCCTCTTGCCACCCCCTGCATCAGGGGCAGGTCACAGCCCTATGGCGTGCCACAGACCTTCCCCGCTGCAGGTTTTGGGGGGCCCACAGCCATCCCCCCATGCCAGGAAGGGCACAACACTATCCTGCCAGATGAGCTCTCTCCTGAGAGCCTTCTCCTATTAACTGCTGGATCCCAGAGCCCCAACACCCACCAGGTCCTACTGGAGCTGCCCAGGGTTTTCCAGCAGCCCTCGGCTACGCCTGATGACAGCACATCCAGGACAAGGTTTGGCACTGAAACAGTGCCGAAAGGGGTCTGGTGCCAAGGGGAGCAAGCTCTCCTCTGCCTCGGCAGCTAAATATGTCAGGGTGGGATCTGCAGGCGTGGCTGGGGAGTAGAGGGAAGGTGAGCTGGCATTTGCTTTGGGGAACTGACCCCCGAGGTGGTGATCAGCGATTTTACAGCCCGCACACCCTCTGCGGCGCAGCACGGGAGGCGTAGGAAGGACATACCCTGCACACCAACGCACGCAGCAGAGCCAGGCACACACAGAAGCCCCTCTAAGCCCAGGGACACATCACGCACTCCCTTGTGCATGAGGGACACTTCTCCCCTGCACAGGGACACACCACGCACACCCACCTATACAGGGTTTCTGCACTGACATGGCTGCCAGGGCATTTCTGTGGCAGACACCCACCCTGCCAGCCTTGAACATGAACACCTATCCCTCCCCATGCCTGGGGCTGCTGGGGACATAGTGGCACAGACAACTTGGGGCACACTTGTGGGGCGCAGGAGCCCACAGCCCCTCTCAATGCACCCCAAACAGCACTGGGGTCCCCCTAGAGCTCCCCACATCTGCTCTCCGGGCACAGCACTGGGGCAGCCCCCGGGAGAGACCGGGTGGAGGGGGTAAGCACCCCGGATCTGCCCCCCCTCCCCTTCTAGCAGCCCCTGGGGCTGCAGCCCCCATGCTTCCAGCGGGACCGCCCCAGAGCTGCCCGGCTTCTCCGGCCGCCGCCGGAGACTCTTTGTCCCGTTAATCCCCGCTGAGGACCGGCCCCGGCCGTGTCCGCGTCCAACGGCACCCACCAGCCTTGTCACCTCGACTGGACGGGGACGGCCGGGAGGCCAGGGCCGCCTCCATGGGCAGAGCCGCCCTGTCGCGGTAGCTGGAGGCTCCGTCCCGCACGGCGAGACCTCGGTATCGGTCAGCGGGCTGAGCCCGGCCGAACCCCGGGAGAGCACCGGGACGGGGAACTTCGCTCCCGGCTGTCCCAGGGCACGGGGGACCCCGCCGCTTCCAAACCGGCTCCTACCGACGAAAGCCCCGTCCCCACCAAAGGCACGGCGAGCGAGCACCGAGGACCGGGCGGAGCGGGAGACAGCCCCGGTGCAGCCGCTCGGCGGCGGGCAGCGCTGCGGCGGGGCCGTGCTGGCGACGGGAGAACGGGGGGAAGATGCGGCAGCGAGAGGCAGCGGAGAGGCAGCGAGGTGGGGGAGCGGGGTCCCTGCGGCCCCCCTGCCGCCTCACCCCGCCTCTGGTGAAAAATTTAAAATTTTTTAAAATATCTAAAAAAATTATAAATTTTTTAAAAAAAATTTAAAACCTCACCTTCTGCAAAAATTGACCAGGAGGTGCTTCCCTGTCGCCGGTCAGGGCCAGGAGCGGGTCCCCGGCCGGGGGAGGGCCGGGAGCCGGCGGGCCCGTGGTCCCGCAGGCCGAGTCTCCCGGCCGCCATCCCTCCGCTTTATTCCGGCTCCGTTCCCGTTTATTTGCGCCGTTTCTCCCCGCCACCATTTTGTCCGCGCCACGGCGGCTGCAGCAAGATGGTGAGACCGGTGGCTCCCGGGCGAGAGTCCCCAGGACCGGGAGAAGCGAGGACCTCGCACCGGGGTTGAGGAACCGACCCCCACCCCGACTCCCAGCCCCGGAGCCGTCGGGGCGACCCCGGTAGGGCCGAGGACGGGCCTAGGAAAGGCCTGACCCGGCCTGACCTCGGAGGGGGCTGCGGCGGTCGGGCTCGGCCCGGGCGAGCACCGAGGAGCCCGGGGACGCCTCAGACGAGACCTCGGTACCGGCACCCGAGCGCTGCCCGCTCCCCCGCCGAGGTGCCCGGGAGGGTTCGGGATGGCGACACCCGGGCTGTCGGCGACAGGCGCCTATCGGGACAGCCGGGAAAGAGGCTTCGGCGGACAGCTGGGCTGTTTGCCACCCGGCCGCTCATCCACAGCTCCGGGGCCGCCCGGGATGCCCGGGCCGAGCCGTGCCGTGCCGTGCCAGGCCCCGCTTATGGCGAACGAGCAGCGACACGGCTCAGGCCTCGCCACCCCCGGGACAGCGAGAAGGAAGGGAGGGAGGACACGGCCGAGCCCCGGTCCTCTTCGCCCTGCCTGAGCGCTGGATTTGGGGCCGGGGCAAAGGCCGGGGAGGCCTCGGTCCTGCTCTACCGAGCGGCCACGGAGCTTCTCCGGGCTGCGGCTTGCGGGGCGGCGGAGCGGGGGGACGCCGGCCATCCCCAGCGCGGCCCCGGGGAGCGCCCGGGATGGAGCCGCGCTGCCGCCCCGGCAGCCGGGGAGTGCTTGCCACCTGCCCGCCTGCCGTATCCCCGCCCAGGCGCCCCAAACTTTCGGGGTTCACCACAACCCAGGCTGGTCCCGGCGAGCCCCGGGCCGGCGACGGGCTGAGCGCGGGCGGCGGGGCGGGATGCCCCGGCTCCGGGTCCCGCCGGTGCCCCGAGCCCGGGCCGAACACGCCCCGTCCCCCCATCCCCGGGCGAGCAAGTGGTATTATAAAGAAGGTGGGGGGGAGGAAAATAGCCCCTAACTCGCCGCCGCTCCGTGACGCTTTTCTCCTGCGACAACGCTTTAAAAGCAAAGCTGATGCTTTCACCCCTCTCCCGCTGCCTGCGCATCCCCCCGGCGGTGATCAGCCGGCCCCGGGGGGGTCCACGGCCCCGCGGTTGTTCCCCCGGACCCCGGCTCGGCCCGCTGAACCCGGCCGAGCCCGGCCCCTCGGCCGCAAACGGAGGCGGGCACGCACGGCGAGCCCGGCTGCGCTCCCGGCGCCGCTCCCGGGAGCTGCACGGCGGAGAGGGCTGGGGAACGGGGCCCAGTCCCTGCCGCACGGTGCGGAGCCGGGAGAAGACACGGCGGCGGCGGCGGGGCCGGGAGGCCGGAGCTCGCAACCGGGAAGCGGCCGGGGATGCGCTGTAAGCGGTGCCGGGAAAGGAGGGGGCGGAAAGCGTACCCCATCCCGCTGCCACCCGGCCCCGGGACGAGAAGCGGGGACCCGGGCGACGGGGGCGAGCGCGGGCGGGAAGTGCCCCGGAGAGGGGAAGCGGAGAGCGGGAGCCGGGGCCCGGGGACCCTGCCCGTACCTCGCACCAGGATGCGGCGGCAGTAGTCCGCTTCGCCGGCTCCCGACGGGCTCTCGCTGTCCGGGGCGCACTCCTTGGAGGAGCCGGGGCTGATCGCCGACGTTCCCGGGATGTCCTTGAAGCCGCCGCGGCCTCCTCCGCCGCGCAGAGCGCTCTCCAGCTCCGCCCGGGTCGGCGCCTTCTCCCGGGGCCGCCCGGTGGCTGCGGGCTCGGCCAGCAGCACGGGGCTCCTGCCAGGCTCGGCCCCTCCATCGCTCATCCCTGCGGGCGCCGCGGCGGGATCAAACATCAGGAGGGAGAGAGACAGAGACAGGGAGAGAGGAGGCAAGACTAGGCGGGGGGGGTGGGGGGGAGGAGGGGAGGCCCCCCCACCTTCCCCAGACCCCTTGCCCTCCCCGCCCCTCCCCAGCCCCCCCCCTCCCTTCCCCCCCTTGGGGGCTCAGCGCCCTGGCAGAGCCAGGGGCACCGCGCCCCAGCTCACCCCCATGGCCGGAGACCGCCGTGGGCCGTCGCCCTCACGCCTTTCCGCGGCGGAGCCGGCCCTCTCCCACCCGGGGGGCTGGCATTTAAAGCGCACCCCCTCCCCATTCCACCGGCCGTGGGTGGTGACGGGGGCTGGCGGGGGGGGGATAGGGGGCAAAGGGAAGGAGGCGACGGGATCCGTCGGGAAGTCCCGAGCGCGTAAGATGGGGGTAAAAAGGAGTTAAAAACTTTGACAGGCGGCTGAGCATCCCCCCTCTTCTCACCCCTTCCCCCACTCGTCCCCCCCAGCTCCACTTCCCGCGGCACCTCGCTCCGGGCAAACTTCAGGCGCTCCGGCCGCCGCCGCTGCCCTTCCATGGAGCGCCGGTCCCGGCGGGGAGGCGGCGGGGAACGGGCGAGGGAGCCGCCGGTACCCGGGCTCGCCGCGCTGAGCTGGGATTCGCGTGCGGGAAAATCAATACCGGGAGATGGGGAGGAAGCGGGGTGGTGATTTTAGGGGAAGGAGGGGGGTGGGGGGGAGGAGGGGAAGGGGATGCCGAGGGGAGGGAGATGCGGAGGAAGCGGGTGGGGGTGGTACCGGGGAAGAAGATTGAGCCCTTATTTCTCCGGCCCGGCCCTCCCCCGCTCCGCCGCGCTCCTTTGCGCATCCCCCGACCGCCGCCGGAGCCGGGAGCGGGCAGCCGAGCCCCCGGGGCGGCGTGGAGCGGCTCGGGGAGAAGCGGTGGGAGGAAAGGAACGATTTTAAATTAACGGCCCGGCACAGACGCAATTTCCTGCTCTCCCGGTCCGTGACACCGATTGGTAAACAAAGAGTCCCTCGGCAGCCGCTGCCCGGCCCCGGGAGTGCGGGAAGCGGAGCGACGGGGCCGGAGGCGGCTGCTCCGGCTTCTGCTCCCGTGGTGGGGGTTGCCCCTCCTCTCGGGGGGCTCACTCGCGGAGACCCCCGCCGCGGAGGAAAAGGGCCAGCCGAGATGGAAAGAAATAAAGAAATAACCCGGCCCCGGCCCGGCTATGTCGTCCGACTGTCATCGTCATCCGCACCCACCCCCCCCCGCCCGCCCCAGACTGCCTGCGCTCCTCCGGGCCCGATGCGGGGACGGGGAGGCTTCGGCCTCTCTTCCACACGGTGCCCCGCAGCCCCCGCAGCCTGCTAGTCCAAGGGTCTCCGCTGCTACCGGCGTTAGCCCATCGCCCTCCCCAGGATGGGGCAGCGGGGCAGCCCCGAACCCCTCCCTTGCTCCGGCACAGCCGCTCCCAGCAACGGCAGCCCCCCGCACACCCCCACCCCGGGCCGTCTCTGGCCACCGGGACGGATCCGACACCGGCACAGTCACTGCGGCGAGCGGCTCCCCGTGCCCAGCCGGGGCGGCCGGGACACCGGGCGGCCTCCTAGGCCGGGGGGTCCCGGGCAGCTCTGTCCCCCCACGGGGTCTTCGTTCCGCCGCTCGCTGCAAAAGGGGCAAAACCCGGTGGAAAAGCGGCGGCGGCAGCGATGCTTCACCTCGGGGGAGCGGGCGGGGGCGAGCGGCAGCCCTCTTCGTCTCGCCCTGAATCCCCTCAAATCGAAGCGGTTGTAATGACGGTGGATTAAAAATAAATAAATTAGCTGTTAATCCAATTGCCGAGAGCCCAACATCCCCGAGAACTCAATCCTCGGCGACCGGGACCTGGCAAAGGACACACCAGGGCTCCAAACCCACCGAGACCCACCCGGGCTCCGCTGCTCCCGCAACCCGATGCCGAGCATCGCCCGGGACTGCGGAGCGCTCGGCCGGAGCTGGAGTGTCCGGGGGGGGTCTCGGTCCGGTCCGGTTCCCCGGAGGGAGATCCCAGCCGAGGCAGCAGGCGCCCGGTTCGGGGTTTTACCAAGGAGGGGGAGTTCAAGGCCTCCAAATTTGCCCTCGGGCTGGAGTGGGCCCCGAGTCTCCGTGTCCGTGGCAGCCTCCGCCCATCCCTTAAATAACCGCAACAGCGCGGAGCAGATAAATATCGATTAAGACAAAAAATAAAATAAAAAAGAAAAAGAAAAGAAAATTAAAGGAAGAAAAAAATAAAACAAATCAAATGAAGTAAACGAATAACTCAGAGCAGGGGGAGAGCGGGGACGCGGCCCGGCCGGTGCGGAGCAAGGGCCCAGCCGGCTCGGCGGAGGGCCGGTACCCGCGGCCCGCACCCTTGGTTCTGTGGGATCGGGAGAGGCGAGCGGGGCGGGGGGCGGGACGGACCCGTCGGATCGGGGTAGGTGTTGGCGACGGCAACCGGTTCCCCGCTCCCGGTTCCCCGCTCCCGGTTCCCGGAGCTGCTGCAAGGCCAGATCGGGGTCTGGCGGCCGGACTCCGCGCTTCCCCCGCCGCCGGGCCCGGTTAGAGGGTTGTTCATGTCGTGACATGGGTAAAGGAAGCATAACGAAAACCCAGAAAAATATTCACCACCCAAAACCACCCTCCGCCCTGCAGAGGCGATGCCCGGCCGCCACGCGTGGAAAAGGGCTCCGGGCCGGTCTCCGGTGGGAAAGGCGAAGGGCAGCGGTAGCCCGGGAGCTTTTCCAACGAAATATCCTCCCTCAGCCCAACCCCGGCACCGGGCGGCGGCTCGGGCCTCTCTACAACCGGGCGAGAAGCGGCCCCGAAGCCCGGTCAGCCCCTAGACCCTGCCGCACCCCGCATACACCCCGCACCCTCCCTCCCGCCCGCGGTTCCTGCTCTCTCACTACGATTTTTCTCCTTATCGCTATTGCTATCATTAATAATCAGGGTAAGAGATTTGCTCCGGGCGGGTCTGAGCTTACGGGGGGAGCAGGGGAAGGGAAATACCCGGGTGCGAGCCGGCGCCGCCGCTCCGCCGCTCCCGAGAAGCGGAGGCGAGGGGATCCGCGCTCCTCCGCGGGCGCGCAGGGTGGAGCGGAGCCACGGCAGCCTCGGCCCGACCTGCCTTGTCGCCATACGTCGTAATAGTAATAATAATTATTATTATTATGCTGCTCATTATATTATTATTATTGTTGTTGATTTTGTTTTATCGCCGTTATTCCCGTTGTCGTCATGGCTGTTGTTATTATTCCCATTATTCCCATTATTGCTGTTTATTGTCTCTCTCTCGGGCCGTACGGAGCAGAACCCAGCCCGGGGGAAGCCCGGTCCCGGATTTACCTTGCTCGCCCGGAGCAGCCCCGTTTTCAGCGGCCCCTCGCTGGCTCCCGGCACCCACTCTCCCCCGCCGCCATCCCCGCCGAGCCCCCCCGGGCCCTCCCGAGCTACCGCCCGGCTGCCCCCCCCCGCCGCTCCGGAGGCGGTGAAAGGGCAAAAAAAAAAAAAAAAAGCCCCAATATTCCTTTATTTTCCCGTTTTATACCGCGGCAAAGGGGCCCGATCTGCCGCCCAGAGCTCCCCGGGCCCGGCCCCCCCGGCTGGCTGGCAACGACGGTAAGGCAGGACCGGCCGGGTGACCTCCCGTTTCGGTGCCGTTCAGCTCGGCTCGGGCTTGGCGGGGCTCGGTGTGTCCGCCTTTCCCCGGGTCCACGGCCCACGCCGGCGGCCTGCGGGCCCCGGTGCCGGGCTGCGGGCGGGGGATGTCTACCGGGAGCGGAGCTAGTGTTTACTCGGACTCCAAACCCACCGCTCCCGGGGAGCCCCGGCCCGCTCGCTGGGCTCACGCCAAGCACGGTTTTACCAGCCCGTGGGGCACCGGGGCCGCCCACGGACGGGGGACCCTCTTCCTTCCCCTCCCCGCAAACGAACGGTCTTTCCCGGGAAGCACCCCGGCTCCGGGGCTGCGAGCGCCGCGGGCACCGCCGAGCGTCCCCCGGTGCCGCAGCGGCGAGGCCGCGGCCGGGGCCAGCCCGAGGAGCCGGGCCCAGGACGGGACGGCACGGCGGAGCACGGTAACTTGTGAGGCGTCCGTGGGCACGGGGGAGCAGTGAGAAAACACGCGTGCACGGACACGAGGCGAACATGCATGGACCCGGGAAGATGCGCACAGACGCGGGGAAACCTGAGCGGACACGGGGGGAGAGTACGCGGCCAAGGGTAAGCGTGCAAAATCACGGGGGGAATGTGCAAGGACACGAGTAAACGTGAATGGACACGGGGGAGATGTTCACGATCACGGGTAAACGTGCACGGACACGGGGGAGATGTACACGGAGACGGGTAAACGTGGACGGGTAAGTGTGTACGAACACGGGTAAACCGTGCAAGGACACGAGTAAACGTGAATGGACACGGGGGAGATGTTCACGGGCACGGGTAAACGTGCACGGGCACGGGTAAACGTGCACGGACACGAGGGGATTGTGTACGGACACGGGTAAGCACGTACGAACATGGGTAAACCGTGCAAGGACACGAGTAACCGTGCACGGACACGGGGCAAATGTGCACGGGCACGGAGGGACTGTGCACGAAGCACGTATGGACACGAGAGAGGTGTGCACGGACACGGGTAAACGTGTACGGGCGTGGGCAACCGTGCAAGGACATGGGTAAACGTGGATGGACACGGGAGAGACGTGCACGGACATGGGTAAGCGTGTATGGACACGAGTAAACGTGCACTGACAGGGGTAAGTGTGTACGGCCATGGTGGAAATGTGCACGGACACGACTACGCGTGCACGGACACAGGGAGCCGTGCGAAAACACGAGGGGACTGTGCACGGACACAACTAAACGTGCACGTTACGGGGCAAACACGCGTGGACACGGAGCATATGTGCACGGAAACGGGGAACACATGCGTGGACGTGGCGTAAATGTGCGGACACGGGGTGAATGTGCACGGACAGGGAGGAACCGGCATGGACACGGGAAACGTGTCCGTGGACACGGGGGAAATGTGCGCAGATACACGTATGGCCACTGCAGATGAGCGTGGATACCGTGTTAAGTGTGCACGGACACGGCGTGAGTGTGCACGGACACGGTGTGAGCGTTCCCGGCTTTACGGGGACCCGCGGGGACTGCATGGGCTCGGGGGGGATGCAGGCGTGGCTGTGAACGGACACACGGACACGGGGCAGCCGCCCGTGGGCACAGTGTGACCGTGTACCTCTCCCTTCCCGTGGGGTGGTTGCCTTGGGGTTTGTTTGTTTATTTGTTTGTTTGTTTTTAAAGCAATCAGGGTATCCGATTATCCGATATAACCCTGCACAGACACTGCGTGACTGCTCGTGGACACGTCGCAAACGGTGCAGAGACAACGGTGAGCGTGCGTGGACACACCGTCACGGCACACAGGCACGAGTGGGACGTGCACGGGCCCGTCGTAACCGTGCACGGACACAGGCAGCTTTGCACGGACACGGTGTAACAGTGCACGGACTCGGGTGCGTGTGCACGCACACGACATAGCCGTGCACGGACACAGGCGGCTTTGCACGGACACGGTGTAACAATGCACGGACTCGGGTGGGTGTGCGTGGACACGGTGTAAGCGCCAGCAGATGATGGTGTGCCCCTGTCAGGGTCCACAGCCCGCAGAGCCCCCTCAGTACCCCGCTGCGGGGTACCCCTCTGCAGCGCTGCGGTGCGTTTTTCCACGGCCAGGCGTGGGTGACTGCCCCACGGCCACCCCCAGGGCCACCTCCGCCGGGCCGGGCCGGGCCCCGAGGCTGCTCGCCGGGACAGGCGAGGACCGGGCGGCCTCGGCGGCTCCGCCCGTCCCGGGCTCCGGCGGCTGCTTCGAGGGTCCCGCCGGGTGCAGAGGATGGCGGGGAAGCGCTGGGGGTCCCGGGGGGACCCCATCGTCCCAGAGCTCTCCCGGCGATGCCCAGTCCCTATGTGGCCCCCCCCCCGAGCCCCCGGCAGCGCTGATTTCGTTAGCGGAGCGTCCCGGGGAGCCCCGAACGGCCACGGGAGCGGGCGGGTGGGGGACTCCCTTCCCCGGGCGGGGGTCACCTCTTCCCTGGTGAGGGACACCCTTCCCCACGCCCCGCCGCGCTCCCCCGCGGGTGGATGAGCTCCCCAAGTCCCGGCTCGCCCGGCCTTGCCGCGCCCGCTCGGATAAAACGAAATTAAACGAAATCCAACGAAATCCAACGAAATCAAACGAAATTCGTGGGGGCCGGTACGAACTTCGCCCCCACCCCACCCCGTTACGGTTGCTCCGATGCTCCGGTAGTGACCCACCCAGCCAGCACCGGGGGTCCTCGTCCAGCGCCCTGATCCTCCCGTAAACACCTCCTTCCCCGAGGCTTCTCATCCCAAACGATTCCAAGGCGGCGGGACCACCTCGACACGGGGAGCGGCGGGGTCCGGGGACCCCAGAGCCTTTCTCACTCTTGGGACCCTTCTCCTGGGGCGTCCTCTTCTGGCCTCCCCACTTTCAGGACCCGTCTCCTGGCATCCTCTGCCTCGGTTTCTTGGGTACCCGCTTCCACCCTTTCTCTGTCATCCCGACTGCTGGGGTCCCCACTTCAGGGATTGCTGCTCCCGGGATCTCTGCCCCAGGATCCCTGCTCCTGGCACCCCTGCTCGGGGCAGTCCCGCTCTTGTCAGAGCAGCGTGGTGGCTCCAGCAGAGGCCTGGCCCCAGAGCACCCCACAGCCCAGCGTCCCACAGTTCCCAGCTCTAAGCATCCTTCCAGCTCCAGCTCTAAATAATTTTTAAAAATAATCAGGGCAGGGACGGGGTGGGTGTGTGTGTGTGAAATGCTCAGAGGGACATGGGGCAGAGTACAGAGCTGAAAGAAATAGTTGCTAGCACCCCCTCTCCCCCCCACCCTCACAGGTCCCATGGTCCCCAGGGGGTCCATCGATGGACCCCCAGATGATGGCTTGGGGAGAGAGGGATGTGATGGCTTGGCTGTGTCCCCCAGCACCCCCTGTCACCCCCAGCTCCACCACACACAGAAGCTCTGTTATTGGTGCCTCAGTTTACCCTCTCCAGACATGCACAGGACCCGTGGGGAAGGTGGAACAGCTGCAAGCCCCTTCTCCCCCTGGCTCTGGCTAGGTCCTGATGCTGGGCACCCTGGCACAGCTGGTGCCATCCCCTCCATGAAGGCTGGAGGCACACAGGTGCCCCCAGACCACTGTCTTCACCGGAAACGCCCACAGCAGAGCCCAGAACAACAAGGAACATGGAACCACAAGCTGTGAAGAGCCAGCCAGGCACTGGGATGGCACCTGAAAAGGGAGGCAAGGAGAAGGAGGACGAACAGACCTCAGGGCTCAGCTTCTCCGTAGTGCAGTCACAGGTTATTCTGCACCATGAGATGGTGCTCAGCTTTTGCAGGCTGTAGTTTCTGATTCCTCTGCAGCCCCGCACATCACTCCCTGCCCTTCGGCTGCTCCCAGCCCCCAGGATCTTGCCTGCCCAGCCGAAGCAGGCACACAGGGAGGGCAAGCAGGGCTGCAGGGACACGCAGGTGACAAGGTGTCGGTGCTGTTGGCACACTGTTGGCACCAGGTGCGTGGAGAAGGGTGTGATCACAGCCCTGGGGAGCCGCTAGCATGTTTTTATAGTCTTGACCTTTCCAGTTTCCCCAGCTCCCGCTCTGCAGGAAACCTCCCTCCCCCCCAGACTGCCCCAGGACACTCACTGTGGGTCCCCCAGGGTCACTTGCCTTGGGACCCCGCAACCACTGTTTCCCCCCCTCTCCCTCCCTCCCCGGGACCAGCTGCTTCGCAGGAAGGGAGAATTGAGTCCAAACCATGTTTCACCCCCCAGGCACTCATTACCGCCACACGCAGGCAATTGCAGTTAATGAGCAGCAAATTAACATAGTTGGGGGCCTTGTCACACCTCATCCATGGAGCTCTGGGGTGCTTCTGGGGGTGCAGGGTCCCAGCAGGCAAGGGGGAACCCAAGGGACCCTGATGCACCTCTGCTGCTGTCAGAAGGAGCAGTGGGGGGCTGATGGCGTGCAGGCAGCCCTGGGGCTGGGGCTGGGGGTGCTGGGACTGGGGGTGCTCCGACAGCCTCCGTGGGACAAGTATTCCCAGACTCCCGTGGATTTATGGGGTGATGAGACCCTGGGCAGAGAAGAAGGAAGGGGGTCACTGGGGAGATGGGCATCACCTGTCTGACCCTCACAGTCACAGGAAGGCAAAGACCTGCCTTCCTCCTCGTTCCCACAGCACATGGGTGTTTGGTGTGGGTCAAGGGGACTTGCAGAGGATCTGTGGGGCTCAGCGAGGCTGGAGTAAGTGAGCCCTGTGCCCTACACCCCACCAGTACCAGCCCAGTCCAGTCCCCCCACATGACTGCAGCCACGAGGTGCAGCTACGTGCTGGGAACTGGGCAGTGTGTGTGACACTGGGACAGGAGGAGGAGGGGGTTGTCCAGTCACCTCTGCCTGCGTCCATCACTACTGACTCAGGTCCAGACACAAGCGTCAGGCAAGGGTGGCCCTGCGTGTTTTCCCAGCGCAGCCACCAAGCCTTGCTGCCACCCACCCCACTGGTAGCAGTGACCTACAGATAATCGATGATGATGGGAAGGAAGAAGCAGGATGGACTTAACAGATGTTACAGAGAGTGCTAAACCTTGAGGAGGGAGGACATGAGAAGCGTCACAAATGGGATGGAGAAGAGGTGTCCCTGGTGGCAGACACCCTTGGGGAGGGCTGGGGAGAATGTCTGCTCAGAGTTGGGGGGGTTTAGCCCCAACGATTTGAGTTTAGGGGTAAATCCCAGGAAGCGCAGAGGTATCACAAGCTGGGCAGCGAAGAGTTGCCCCACACCTCTTGTCCTGGCATAGCGGTGGCACCCCCTCATCCCGCGCCAGTGAGACCAACCCATGGGGCCGGCACTGGAGCTAATCCTGCCACAGAGCTGGCAGGGACCTGGGTCCAGGGCATGGGTGAGGGCCACATCTACACAGGGACATCACACCACTGCTCACATGAAGCAGGTGGGCTCCTTCCTCGCCTCTGAGCCCAGCAGGCCAGCAATAAACATGGCAAGAGCCATCAGCATCGCTCTGCCAGCACAAAGCGAGGGCAGCGAGCCCAGCCCTGTGCGTGCCCCAGGATCACCCTTGCCGCCAGCACCGGGTGCATTTCAGCCTTCCCCAGGATTACTGCAAACAGCAAATCAAAGCACACACTAATTTATCCAAGGAGAAATGCCTAGCACATTTCTGCAAGGTCCTCTGCCCGGTGGCAAATCCGTGGCCTCCAGTTCACCTTCTGACCTGCCCTTATTCCCTTGCTCTGCCTTTAAACCATGTGACAGGGGGATTTGGCTTAACGTGCGTTGCTCCAGAAGGAAAGGAGGAGAAGGAGCTCAGAGGGCCCGGAGGTAATCGCTGGCTCCCTGCCCGCAGCGCAGGGGCGTTCCTGCAGCCGTGGGGCTGGATTAAGGCGGGCACACACCCCAGTCCTTTCCTAAGCCCTGCTGCTCCCCACGTCCCCAAGGCCCTCCGTGCTGATCAGGGCAGGTGGTTTGCAGAGGTTTAGCATTACAGGAGCAACACCTTGGCTCTCCCCCTCTGTGCTGCCCAGTGCCTACCCCATCCTGCCTCTGTGCTGCCCTTGCTCGCCAGGTTGGATATAGGTCCTGAAACTGGTGGGACCCTCCCCGCATCCTCTTCTCTGCGCTCCCAGGACCAGGCTGCACCAGTTGCGCTGCTGGGAAGAGCTGGCATCTGTCACGGCCATCCAGCAGCAGTTCACTGGGCCCAATGTGTGCATGCCAGCCGGCAACATCTGCCCTGCTGCCCCCCCCCACCCCTCTCCCGGCAAGCAACTGGGCACAGTGGGCAGGAGGGGCCAGCTGGAGCATCTAAGCCACCCTCGGGGGGGTTAGGCAAGAATTAATTAACTTCAGGCTGGGGAGATGCAGGAGAGAGGGAATAGATGCACACAGGGACCCTTCGCAAAGCCTTGGGGCTCAGTCAGGAGGCAGAGAGCAGCATGGGCGCAGGTGGTGGAGGAGGACACGGGTTCGTGGGCGGTGGAGTTGTAGGGCTCTGCCATGGAGCTACCTTGAAAAGGTGATTTCCAGCCGGAGGGATGGACCTGCACAGGTCACCCCGACTCCATCCAAACTCATCTGTCTGGGCTTGCAGTTTAGCAGACGACAGAGGTTTTAACCTCGCTGTCGCCAGATGCTCGGGGGGATCTCAGTGAGGAGGCAGCAGCTGCTGCAATGGGCTGGGGAGGGGGATGCCTGCTGCCACCCTGCCTGCCACCTGTGGGCTCATGCCATGCCATGCCATGCCATGCCATGCCATCCCATCCCATCCCATCCCATCCCATCCCATCCCATCCCATCCCAACCCTGTCCCCAGAGCACGCAGAGGCACGAGCTGAGGTTGTGGGAGCAAAGCCAGCCCCTCTCTCCGAGAGCCCAGGGCCTTGCAGAGTGCTTGGGGGAGTGCACCTGAGGGTCACTGTATGGCACAACCCCCCCAAAACTGGTGTGTCCATCTCCCAGTGCAGAAAATAGGCTGCATGAGCCCCTGGCTGGTGTAAACTGGTGTTATGTGCCTGTGGTAGAGCAGGTACCTCCTGGCAAGAATGCTTTTGGAAAGCTTATAAAGTGCCAAATGCTTATAAATGGCTGCTCCAAAGGCAGGGGACCTGGTCACCAACTGGGTCTCCAGCACTGTCCCCTGCAGCCATGATGACTGAGTCTCCAGCCAGTGCCAGTCCCTCAGGTCCCCCCCCCGCCTTCCATCCCAGTGAAGGGTTATTTTTCCTAATATCAAATCAGGCTTTTGATTTCTGCAGCTTCTGTCCTTTACCCCCTGGTTCTGTCCCTGTGCTCCCCAGGGAAGGGTTTGGCTCCATCTCCTCCCTAACTTACCTTCTCCCAGATGCAGGTGGGCTGTCCCCATGGCTGCTCAGCCCCCCTCTCCCAATCCCTCTAATGTCTTGTGTTTCTTTGTGGGCATTTTTCTGGGGCTGGGAGCCCTGGTGGTAAAGGAGTCATGGGCAGGGGGAGGTATCACTGCCCTGCACTCACATGGGGGACCATGAACCAGACTTGTCCTTCCTCCCTGAAAGACCCCAGCGAGCATGCACAGGGGTGGGCTGCTGGAGGGGGTTCCCTGACACCCTCCCTGCTCTACCATGTCTGACTGTTACCAGCCCTGATCCTGATGCACCGCCCTGGGGACTGTGGGAGGGATGGGGACAGGGATGGGGACGGAGAGGCTCTCCACACACATCCTGCCAGCTAAGTGGACCCCTGGTCTCACTCTGGGTACAGGCACAAGGGGATACTGCACGTCTGCTGGTGAGACTCCTTCCCTGGAGTGCTGCTGTCCCACCAGCCCCACACCCAGGGGACTGTCCTGCCTGTCTGGTCCTGCTCATGCCCGGGTGAGACGTGGCACTGGGAGCACCAGAAGGATGCACCTGAGGAGGATGAGCATCCTTAGCTATGCTAAGAACTGAGTGAGAGGAGATTGGCTAGAAATATGGCTGGTAGCTCAGTAAGTTTGAGTGTGGAGAACTGGAGAGGTGGGGTGATGGCTGACTGGTGGGGGGGCCAGCTATCTCACTCACAGCCCACGGGAGCAGCAGCACACTTCCTAGGGGGACGAACAGGAGCAGGAGAACAGGCGGATAAGGGGGAATTAAGCTCCCATGTGAGTGCAGCATCACCCCTGAGCCCCCAAGCCACACTCAGGAAGCCCCAGCTGCATCCTCTGAAGAACCGGCCAGTTGCACATCCCTGGCCGAGTCCCTGTCTGGCGGCATCCAGCGGCGAGGTGGCCGCAGAGTGACATCTAATGGCAGTGGGCCATGAGGAGACATGGACCAGCAGCGACCTTCCTCACTGGGGGCTGCAACTTGTGCAAGCGAAGCCCTCCTGCAACCCCCAGCCCCAGCTCCCCTCTGGCAGCACAGAGCTGACAGGACAGGGTTCCTCCTCGTCCCCCACCTCTTCCCAGGCACTGAGGGGACACCTCTGACAGATGCCAGGAAAATGGGGTTCTGTGACCATGGGCTGTCTCCAAGCACACATCCTTGATCTCCCATCTGCCCCACAGCCCCGTCCTCAGAGCAAGCCGTTGTTCGGCAGTGTCTGCAGGCTGACTTTTGGGGAATAACACAGAGGAGAGAGCAGAGAAGGCATCACAAGCCAACATGGGAGAGTCTCTGGGTGAATCAGCCCTGCCCAGCCCCACCACTGCCTGGTTCCCCCCACCTCTCCACACTTCCCAAACCAGGGCAATAAAATCCTTCCCAGCTCATCCCAACAGACACCAGCTGCATGTTGCTCTGGGGTTTATTTCCAGACAGAGGAATAGCGCACAGGGACACCCGGCACAGGGGCTGCGTAGCAACGCAGCGGGCAGCACTCCGGGGGGGGACTGGCTTTGATGGGGGGGACAGGAGAACAATGGAAATGAAGAGGCTTCCCCCAAGCTTGCACTGCCACCAGGAGATTATTTTTTCCCGGGATTTCTCTGCTGGAGAGCAGCCCTGAGCCGTCACAGCTTGCTGGTGCCTGGCACATGTGGTGCACCACGTGTGGTGGTGAGCACAGACCATGCCCAGTGTGAGAACAATATCCACGGTGGGAAAAGGATGAGGGGCATGGCAAGGCAGGAGAGGGGCAGGAGGAGCTGTGAGGGGATGGAGACAGGGCTGGATTGTCCCCAGAGTGGTGGCTCCCAGCTCAGCTGTGGTTCTGGGGATGGGGAGTGATGGTGTGGCCCGCCTGGATCCAGCCAGGATGAGGCTGTGCGCTTCCAGCATCACCTGCTACAGTTTGCTCTTGGCCCAAAGAAGCCATTGGCTTACAAAGCTCCATCCACCTGGAAAAGGTTAGGGGCTAGTTGGGGAAACTTTGGCCACGAGGCCGGGGGAACAGCCTGAGAGGTCAGCACCCATGAGGAATGTGAAGCCCCTCTGGGATGAGCCTGCAAGGGCTAATTCTAGTCCTTGTGAGGCTCTGCCCCTCCTGCCCTCTCACCAGCTCCAGCAATAACAAGCCAAAGCTGTGGCAGGAGCACAACCTGGCTGACCAGATCCTGGTCAGTGTGTGTGAGCCTGGACCTTCATCCCCCAGCCCCACGCCGCTGGGGCTCTGCAGCAGAGTGCACCCCATAGACACCCCTCCATGGGGATCCCCCAGGAGCCTGGGGTGGGGGTGTCCTCAAAGCTGACCTCACCAAGGTCCCTACCTCTGCCTGCTCCTTTTTGCTTCTCAGCTCGAAGGTGTCCTCAGCACCGGACCAGTTCCTCAACCTGGATGGGAGGACAGGGAGTTGCCACCCATGCTTCCCACTAGGGGCCAGCTCAGCCCAGGGTCCCTATCCCTCCCCTCCTCATCCCAGCTGAGGACATTACCTGGGCCACAGCTTCACAGCCAGAAGGGCCAGGGCAGCCACACAGATCACGGCCATCAGCAGCCCAGCCAGGATGGTGAAGGCCAGGAGGTGGCTGAGAGCTGCGGGCAGAGGGGAGACAGGGCAGATCCCTGCTGGCACCGGGGATGCCGGCTTGGCAAGACCAGAGCAGGGTCAGGGAGTCCTGCAGGGATGGGGACTCCCCCTGGTCCTTTCCCTGTGGCCACAGCCTCAGTGTGGCCCTGGTGTGGGGTCAGTGTATGTGAGACCCTCCCAGCCTTTGGGATTCTCCATGAGAGGTGAAACAGACCCTAGGGACATGGTTGTGACAGCCAGCTGCACCACCCCTCAGCACCACTGCCAGGTCCCCGAGGCTGGGGACAGCCCATCAGTGGGTCTGGGACACACTGTAGGGGGTCACAGGGTGGCATGGCACTATACTGTGACCCCACTGGGACCAGGCAGGGACACTCATTGTTCCTGGCTGCCCCTGCCTGTGTCACTGTCCCCTGTACCAAGGGAGAGGACAGGCTGGCATGTTTCTGTGTGTCACCCCAGGCTGGATGGTGTCCTGTCCCCTGCCAGCACCCAGGGACAGGCAGTGCAGGGAGAGTCACCCAGCACAGCAACAAGCAGCAGCATCGTGTTTTGACATTTGTCAAACTCAAGCCAATTCCTCCTCACCTTTTTGATCACTCTGCAGCATTCAACTCAATTCTCTGTTCCTGTGGGCTTTTTTAGCCCTTTCATAAAACCCAACCTGGGATTTTTGAGGAGAAAAATCTCCTTGCAAGGAAATACCCAATTCCCACAGTAAAACCCTCTCTCTTCTCCCGCCCACCTAAAGACTCATGGTTTATTCAACCCACTTCTGCTGGTCATCCCCCTGCTCCGAAATCACCTTTCTGCCACTGCCTCTGATTCCCCTCAGAGCCCCCACAGCCCCCAGCACAGCACCCCGAGGAGGGGGGACACCCCCACTCACTGTGCACGTCGAAGTAGGCACTGGCTGTAGTGTTGCCCAGGGGGTTGCTGGCCACGCAGGTGTACACCCCCGAATCCTCCTGCCCCACGGCCCCCAGCTCCACCCGGAGGGTGTTGTGGGAGGGGGAGGCGTGGACCCCCGGCATGGTGGCTGGGGCCAGGCTGGAGGCCAGGAGGAGGCCACGGCGGTACAGGGCAATGGTGGAAGCTGGGTGGCTATCAGCTGCACACAGCACGATGCCCACCCGCCCGTTGCGGTTCTCCAGAAAGGTGCTGATGGACACATCCCGGGGGGAGTCTGCATGGGAGAGATGGGGCTGGAGGAGGGCCATATTGTGGGACCCCCCCCTCCCCAAAGCTGGCTCAGACCCTCATGAAGGGCTGCCTACTGCACCACTCCTCTGGTCTGGATCAGCTCCAGCTCATCCAATCTGGGGATGGTGGTTTCACACCCTCTCCTGCCCTTTGCTGCCCCCCACCAGCTGGAGATACACCCCCTCCAAACTGAAGTATGTTGGTTTCTCATTTGACTTTCAATGGGTATGTGCAGCCACTGCTAGACAAAACCCCAACATCTTCTTTCCCAGGTCCAAAGGTAGAGGAGCAGGACAGGGAAAAGAGGAAGAAAAGGAGAAAGGCCCCCTTGCTACAGCAGGAGCATGCGAATGGGATGCATGTGATGCTGAGCTGGATGCACCCAGCATGTTGGGGGCTCTGCACCCCATCCTGCCCAGTGTCCTGTCCACGAGGGGCCGGGAGACACTCACAGAGCACGTTGAAGTTGAGCATGGCTGAGGCAGTGCTGCCTCTCGTCCCACTCGCCCGACAGTGGTAGGAGCCAGTGTCGGTGCTGGAGACATGGGTGAGGACAAGGGAACCACCTGGTCCTTCCTGCAGCCACCGGCTGTTCTTGTACCAGGTGTAGTTGGCTTCTTCCCCCACCCAAGGGATGGCTGAGCAGGTCATGGTGGCTGTGGTGCCTTCAGGGACTTCTGGCGAGGGCTCAACCCTGATTGTCACCCCTGAGGAGGAGGAGGAGGAGGGAGGCTGAAGAGTCAGGGGGCTAGCCCAGGACAACACCAAGGCCCCTGAAAATCTCCTGAAACCCATGCTCCCACAGGAGAGGAACCCGTGACCCTGACACAGGTGTCACCATGACCACAGCTCGGGGCTGCCCTCACCTCCCACGTCCAACTGCAGGGACGAGGACACGGTGCCGTAGCTGTTGTTGGCTGAGCAGATGTAGAGCCCTGTGTCCCGCAGCTCCAGCCCCTTCATCTCCACCCGCAGGGAGTTGGGGGCCACCTGGATGGTGAAGCGTGGGTCAGCCAGGCCCCATGTGGAGGCCAGGGGTGTGTGGCCGTGACCCCGGTGCAGGGCCATGTCGGAGGGTGGGAAGCTGTCGACGGTGCAGAGTAGGATGGCCTGCTGTCCCCCCCGGGGCTCCACCAGGGAGATGAAGGAAGGTTCCTGGGGTGCATCTACAACGATAAGAACAGCATTTCCGCCCCCCGCCTCGGCTTGCCCCCCAAAACAGCTCTGGTGGCAGGGAACTAGCCAGTGGGGGTTTGGGAGGGGGGTGTGGGGGTGTGTGTGACAGGTTTGCTGCTGGCTGTAGCCCTGAGGGGGAGAAAGCGTCGTTATGTGAGGCCAAGGAGCACCTGGCACCAGCCCCTCTCCCCGGACCAGGCGCTGGGCTGTGGCGGGATGTCACCAGGTGGCGACATAGACCGCGACGCCGCCACCGCGCCATCCCTCCCGGGCTACCCTGGGCCCCCGTTGCCGGCAGGACACGATGCCAGCCCCTCCTTCCCCTCTCCCCCCCAGAGTGCCGCCCCTCACTCACAGAGCACCCAGAGGGCGGCGGGGGGGGCACGGCGGCCGCGCAGCCCCCTCCCCGCCCGGCAGGCGTAGGCTCCCGCATCCGTGCGGCGGGCAGCGGGGAGGAGGAGGGAGGCGTCGAGCCCCTCCGCCAGCCACCGACCGTTCTTGTACCAGGTGTAGACAGTCCCCGGGCGGGCACCCGCCTCCCGGCAGGTCAGTGTCACGTCGGTCCCCTCGGGCACCTCGGCAGAGGGTCGCACCACCACCCGGACGGCTGGGGAGAGCAAAGCGGAGCTGGCCCTCACTGGGACAAGGTTTGCCCTCCTCGGCTGTGGCTGGGAAAAGCTTTTCCCGGCTACAAAGCCCCCCTTTCATTGGGGGTGGGTGGGTGGGGTGGACATCTCCCCACCCCCGCCCCCAAGCGGGCAGCAGCATCTCCCCGCCTTTCCACCAGCCCCACACCATTCCTGACCCCCCTGGTACTCTGCTTCTGGACGGCAACACATCTTTGGGACATACCCCTCCATGCCCACACCACCCTGCCCGGGGGTCCCCAGCCAGAAGCCCCTCATCCCCCCATCCCGCAGCAAAGCTGGACTCACCCTGCACATGGAGGGGCAGGGACGCGTGGGTGCTGCCAAGGAGGCTGCGTGCCCGGCACTCGTACTCGCCCTCATCCTCCTCAGAGGCCTCCCGGAGCTCCAGCCTCAGCGCGTTGGGAGCAGGGGAGATGCGGCTGCTCTGCCTGGGGTGGCCACTTCCTGCCGTGGGGCTGGAGGCCACTGGCTGCCCCTCCTTGAGCAGGGTGATCTCAGACAGGGGGTTGCTCTCCACGGTGCAGAGGAGGATGACCGCCATCCCCTCGCCGCTCTCCAAGAAGGCCTTCATCTGCAGGTTCCTGGGGGGGTCTGTGGGAAGGAAAGGAGGGGAGGAAGAGGTGGACTGTAGGATCAGCAGCACCTCAGTGACTCAGAGCATCCCCAGCCTGCGACCCTCAGGTTGGGGTGGCTGCTCTCACGGTCTCATCTGTGCTGTGAGCTGGGGTGGTGATGCTCAGCTGCCAGGCTCTTCTGCCTGCAACGCAGGACCTTCTCAGGCCGGCGCTGCCTCTTCCTTCAGCACCCACCATCCCCTCCAACCAAGCAGGCACTCAACACAGGGCTCAGGGTTATTGGCTGAGCTCATTTCTATCTTGCAGCTCCAGCCACACCAGCTGGGTGTGGGAGCATCAGCCCAGCTGGGTGCTCCACTCCCTCCCCAGCCTCGATAAAAATCACCCTTTGCCCATCGGTGTGTGGAAAACCCCAACAGCCAGGCTTGAGCCAAAGCAGCTCGTGCCCCTAATGCCAAGATATTTTTAGCAGCATCTATCCAGCATTCTCCATCCCAAATCAGAAGGAAGGAGAGAAGCAACGGATTTGTTGCCGGGGTCTGAGGGTCTCTGGAGGAAGTTTCCAGGAGCGCTCCTCAACACTCACTCCTCTCAGCAGATTTTTAGGTTAAAGCGATCTTTTTCTAATAAAAAGGAAAAAAAAATTTACATTCTGACTCGCAGCTACATTTTTTTGTGCGTCTTTTTTTAAACAAAGTCTGGGTTTCATTTTCCAAATCGGGAATGAAAAAATAAAATCCCACAATGTTTCCTGAAAGCCAAAGATTTTTCTGTTTCAGTTTGGTGCAAAGCATAAGCACGAACTTGGGGTGCTTGGAGGAGCTTCACTAAAGTCTTCTGCAGCCAACCTGGGGTCGTTTGGCCAGGTCTGCTTGCAGGACTGGGGTACAAACCTGGGACAAAAGCTAATTTTTATCGAGCTCCCCAAAGTCAAGGCCCCGTTGTTACCCTTAATGACCCCAGGAGGGTTCCCAGTCAAGGGGACCAGCCAAGGTACAAGTGACACCCCAGGGACCTCCCTACAGCGTGGCCAGGTCCCTGCCCTGGTGGGGCGCCAGGGGCCTCCCCCTCATGGCGTGAAGCCCCCTGCCTGCAGGGACTCACAGAGGACGTTGAGGGTGGTGGGGGCAGAGCTGCGGGTCCTCGTTGGGGTCTGCACCGTGCAGTGGTAGGAGGCGGCGTCAGCGACAGCGACGCTGGGGAAGGTGAGGGCTGGGGCTGAGCTGCTGCTGAACCAGACCTTGTTCTTGTACCAGGTGTAGCTCAGCACTTCCCCACCACCGCTCTCGACCGCACAGGTCAGGTTGACGGCATCGCCTTCCCGGACGTCTGGGGAAGGGGAGATCCAGACCCTGGCAGCTGTGGTGGAAGGGGAAGGCGGTGATGTTTGTGGGGTGCAAGTTGGGCAGGAGGTGATGGAGCCTAGGCAGGAGGCTGGTGTGACATTTGGTGGGAGAGATGGTCCCATCCAGGACTGTAGCTTGTGCCTCTTACCCCATCGTTCCAGACAAGAAAAGATGAAGATACCACATTCCTCTCCCTGCCAACCCCTCCCTGCCCCTGTGGCTGCTGTGGGACAACCCAGGGTGATGCCCACTCTGCAAACACAACCTGAACGGCCTCATGGATGAATATGGCAAAGCCAGCTCTTTGCATGACCTCTGAGAGGAGCTGTAGTTCCTTCACCATTTCACTGAATTTCACTGAATTTTTAGGGTTGGAAGGGACCATAGAGATCATCTAGTCCAACTCCCCCGCAGAAGCAGGATTGCCCAGAGCTAGAGAATGTTACTCAGGATGGCATCCAGGAGGGTCTTGAAATCCTCCAAAGAAGGGGACTCCACGACCTCCCCGGGCAACCTGTTCCAGGGCTCCATCACCCTCACTGGGAAGCAGTTTT
>BJBW01000405.1:468121-526579 GCA_004320125.1 Scolopax mira
AAGGGAGATGCTCCAATCCTTGAATCATCTTTGTTGCCCACCATGTGTGATTCATGCAGCTCTCTGGGAACACCTCTGGAGCCTTCCGTCCCCATCAACATGCATCTTCCTCTGTTTCTTCTCTGTTTCTGTGCTGTCCATCGTGCTCCAGCTTCTCTCCCTTCCCTTCCCTTCCCTTCCCTTCCCTTCCCCACAAGCATTCCCCACTCACTGCCTGCCGTGAAGTTTGCCGTGGTGCTGCTGTTCCCGTAGGGGTTGCTGGCAGAGCACACGTACTCCCCCTCATCCTCCAGCAGCACGGGGTGGATGCTGACCCGCAGCGAGTTGGCGGCCAAGGCGACGCTGAACCGTGGTGGGGCGGTGGGCTGGGGCAGCACCGTGGAGGCCACCAACGCCTCATCCTTGAAAAGAGCCAGCTCTGCCCGTGGGTTGCTGTCCACCATGCACTGCAGGACGCCCCGCTGCCCCTCAGGGGTCTCCAGGAAGGAGGTCAGCACCGGAGCCCGAGGAGGATCTGCCCAGGCCAGATGTTACACAGAGGGTGAGCAAACCCTGAGTCTGCACCCAGAGCCCCCCGAGGCTGGGCTGCCTGGCCCAAGCTCTGGCCAGGGAAGTCTTATGTCTGCCCCAGGTCCTGGGGGGCATTGCCCTCCCCAGGTTCCTCAGACACTCTGAGATGTTTGCGGTGGCTCCTGGCACCTCGCAGCCAGCTCCAGGACAGCAGCAGCCCACACTTGCAGCAAAAGCATAAGCCACACTTTATCCTTCCAGAATTTTCCCCTCCATCGCAGACAGACAACATTTCTCCTAATTGAAAATGTTGTTTTAACAGAACCAAAATATTTGTTACTGCACCTCTTCTCATTGGAAAGTTCTGCTTGAAAAGGGACATGACCAACCAGGGTGGGATTTACTCAGACTAGGAGTTTATCGAGGAGATATGCTCCCATAATCTTTCCACTTTTAACACTTTGGCATTTTCTAAAGGGGGAGGATGTTTTATTATGAAGTGTGTAGATCTCTAGTTCAAGTCCTGTGCGTGGGACACGCAGCATTTGGGGACAGTACCGGCAGTGAGGGCTGTACCAGGCACCTACTACGTGCCAGCCATAGCCTTGAGTGGCTGAATGGCCTTGCTCAGCATCCTACCCCCAGCACCATCCCACCCCTGGCACCCCACTCCCCCGTCCTCGCCTCAATTCCCAGGAAGGTCCCACTCACAGGAGATGTGCAGAGCAACGGCCAGGGAGATACTGGTCCCCGAGGGGCTGTGGGCTCGGCAGTGGTAGGAGCCGGCAGCAGAACTGGAGATGTGGGGCAGGGGGAGGAAGTTGTCAGGGCTCTCCTGGAGCCATTCACTGTTCTTGTACCAGGAGTAGATGGTGTCGTCCTGAGGCTCTCCCACCACTTGGCATGTCAGGGAGACATCATCTCCTTCCTGCACTTCCGTGGATGGTGAGATGAGGACTCGGGCAGCTGGAACACGGAGAGAGGATGCCACTAGCTCAGAGGGCACTGCCAGTCCCTGAGCAGCCCCGACACAGCACAGGATGGAAACAAAACCCTCATCACTTCCATAGCATGTATCACAGTTCTTGTTCTGACTGGGGAGGTCATGGACCCTCAAAACCCCTGGGGCTGGCACTAGACATTTATTTTCCAGAAAACATGTTGCTCCCTGTCCCTGTTCGCTGGGTCCCCTCCAGCTCCGTCACTTGTGGTGTCCAGGGCTGAAGCTGTTTGAATAGAGGTGCCTGGTGTGTTGGGGGTGACATGAGCTTCCACCTCTGGAGCTACAGCTGGAGCCTGGGTGGGATTCAGCACTGGGTGGAAGCACAGACACTGTCTCTCATATGAACACCTCCATGGAGACACATTTTAGATCTGTCAGTCTGAGCATCAGATCCCAACCTGAAAAATTAATTCAATCCAGGATTCCTGCAACCCCTCCCCCAGGTAACTCGGGTGCTGCCTCACTCCAGGGTCTGGCTGCAGAGGTGAGGGGGTCTGGGTGCTGGTTAGGCACTGATGCCCACCTGCAGCCAAAAAGCCCCCGTAGGGCACAAGGTCAGGTCCCAGCTCATCACACTCAAGCTCCAGCACAGGGACCCCTCCAGCAGGGATGGGGACACCCCATCCCACCCCCTGGCGAGCTGCTGGGGAGGCAGGTGGAGGGGTGGCTGGACAAACCACGCCACAGAACACCCAGTGCCAGCTACTGCCCTGTGCTGGCCTCTGTCTGACATGGTTTAGCACAAAGCCATGTCCCTGCTGGGGGCAGGATCACACCTGGCCACCACATTTCCATCACTTTGGGTCACCTGGCCACAGCCTGTGGCGCTCGGTGACATATCTCTGTACCCTGGGACAGCACTGGGGTGTCCCCTCCTCCTGTCAGACAGTGCCACACAGCCAGAAATCACGCAGGAAAGGTCGTGTTTCCTGTCAGCTCCCTCCTAGTCCCCAACCCGATGATCCCTGTCCCCAATGTTGCCCACCCCAGCAGTGGGACCAGAGCACGGTACTCACTCTGCACGCGGAAGTAGAGGCGGTGGGACGCGGTGCCATGCATGTTGGTGGCCGTGCAGCGGTAGCTGCCCTCATCTGCCGGTGTCACCTCCCGGATCTCCACTCGCAGGGAGTTGGGGGTGGCAGAGGCACTGACCCGCGGGTTGGGGCTGCTCCCCATATCACTGGCGGCCACCAGCTCCTCACCCCTGTGCAGGGCTAGCTGGGCGGGAGGGTTGCTTGCCACTGAGCACTGGAAGATGGCCAGGCGGCCTCTCTCTGTCTCCAGGAATGCCGTCAGGTGGGGGTCCCGCGGGGGGTCTGCACAAGGCAGAGAACATCAGTGGAGCAGCTACCGCTCCCCAGCATGAGAGCTCCTGGAAAGCTGCAGCCACCCCATGGCCTCCCAGAAAGAGAGGGAAAAGCTGCATCACCTTGGGAAGGGAAAGGGAAAAGGAAAAGGGAAAGGGAAAGGGAAAAGGGAAAGGGAAAGAGAAAAGGGAAAGGGAAAAGGGAAAAGGGAAAAGGGAAAAGGGAAAAGGAAGATCTCTGCCATACTCAGGGAGACCACACCATCCCCAGGGTGACCACAGTGTCCCCACCCACAGCAGCCACTCTCCTGGGTTTTCCAGGGTGTGCTATACCACACAGTGGCCCTCAAACATATAGATGCTTTGCACCTGCAAGGTCACACACACCCCCCCCCCCCATGCATCTGTTAAGCATGTGGCTGCTCATCAGGAAAGTAAAGCAGCTGCAGGCAGTGGCACAGAAGGACAGACACCCACAGGAGGAAGCCACAGGACATATATATATGTACTCAAAGACCCACATGGGTGCCCACACTAGCTCTGCCCAGACCCCAGGCACCACTGCAGGTGTGAGCAGGGCTGGGCACACTTGCACGGGCATAAGCTGCAAACCCTGAGGGGATAACAGGCTGTGCATCCCCCAGCAGCCCATACGTACACAGCACGTCCAGGGAGACGGTGGGGGAGCTCCGGCTGCTGCCCTCGGTGGTGGCTCTGCAGTGGTAGAGCCCCGCGTCCGTGCTGGCCACCTGCCGAAACACCAGGGAGGCGCCCGAGCCCTCGGCGAGCCACTGCCCGTTGTGGTACCAGGTGAAGTTGGGCAGAGCAGGGGAGTCGCTGCTCAGCCGGCAGGTCAGGTTGGCAGCGTGGCCTTCCAGCACGTGGGAGGATGGAGCCACTGAGATGCTGGCAGCTATGGGCAGGGGCAGAGGCAGAAGGCAGAAAGGCTCCGGCATGAGCTCAGCCAGGATGGCCATCACCGGCCACCCAGGCCTCCACCAGCCAAGGGATGAGGTGTTGGCAGGAGGGTGCCCATGGGAACCCCCTCAGCAGTGTTTTGCTTGGCATCCCCAGTCCTGCATTGGCAGGGGTCAGCAGTGAATCCCCGCCAGGAGCTGGAGCCCTCACTCTGGCCATGGGGGAACCCTCCAAACCCACCAAGAGGAGCTGGAGAGTCCAGTACCCAGCAACCCCCACTTTAACCCCACTCATGCTCCATGTGAGCATCAGGTGACTTGTGCACAGCAGCTCTTTCGAGACAGACACTGATACCCTGGATTTCATGGGTTCTGCTTGTTCTGTTCTCCTGCCACCATCACTCTTGATCTCCTGAGCTTTCTCCTTCCTTGGCATTCCCTTCCCGGGCTCCCCTCTCCTAGAATTTTCCCAGATGTTGTGGAGATGTGTGGCATCTGGCTCTCCTGTACCCATCAACCCTTCACCACACTCACTTTCAGCCCTGAAGTCCATGGCCACGCTGGCATTGCCCTGCAGGTTCACAGCCCAGCAGATGTAGGTCCCTTCATCCTCCAGCACCACATCCCGGATTTCCACCTTCAGGCTGTTGTAGGACAAGGTGGCTTGGACCCTGGGGTTGGGAGCTGTGGGGCAGCCCCATGTGCAGGCTATCACTTCTTCTCCTCTCCATAGGGTCAGGTTGGCCTCTGGGTCACTCTCAACGGTGCACTGGATGATGCCCAGGTGCCCACTCTGGGTCTCCAGGAAAGAGCTCATCACTGGTTGCCGTGGTGGGACTGCAGGGTTAAAACACCATTGGTGAGAATACTATGGATTCCTGAGGTTGGGAGAACCCCAAGAACCTGAGGGATTGCTGTTTTCCAGTGCCACATCCCAAACCCCTCCATCTGCCAGATCCCAGGGTCTCACATCTGCTGGTTCTCTGCAAGGGATCTGCATGACCCAGGCACCTATGATGGCACATCTGTTGTCACCTGGCTTGAGCTCAGGGTCTGAGTGCAGTTGTCTACCCCTACCTTTGCAGACTTACCTGCAAAAGGGAATTTTCCACCCTCTCCGCATTTCTGACCAAGAGCTCCTTGGCTGTGTTCAGCAGTAATGGGTGAAATCTTGGGTTGGAAGCAGCAGAGGGGCTTCCCAGCAAGTCCACCCATCCCAGACATAGGACCTCCCTGGCTACCCTGGCTGTTATGAGTTGGAGACCCCCTCAGCAGCACTTACAGAGCACACGGAGGGAGACAGCCGCTGACATGTCGCTGCCGTTGCTGCTCTGGACCCTGCACTGGAAAGCACCTGCGTCCTCACCACGGATGGAGGGGAAGTGCAGGGTTGGGGCCGAGCTCTCCCGCAGCCACTTGCTGTTCCTGTACCAGGTGTAGAGGGTCTCCTCCGCCACCCCCTGAGCCCCCAGGCAGGTCAGGGTGACGGCTGCCCCTTCCCGCACCTCCGCCGAGGGCTGGATCAGGATCTCTGTAGCTGGAGGAAGGAAGGGAGGGATGTCAGGGAGGGAAAGACTCTGCTGCAAACCTTCATCCTTCCCCTGTTTCCATCTGCCAAAATCCCCACACTCAGCTTCCTTCTAAGGCAAGACCTGAGCAGCCCCCTCCCTCACAGGAGCTTATGGTGTCATTGGCTGTGTCTTTGGTGGATGACACTCCCCTGGGGACACTGGATGTCAGCTGGGATGTCTCCACCCAAGCTGTTCACCCCAGCTCTCTGCCACCAGCAGAGACAAACTTTTCTGAGTCTTCACCTCCTCTCTCTGAGCACCTGTGTTCGGCACAGTGAACTACTCCCAGAATAGGCTTGGTCCCTTCTGCCTGCTGGTGGGTGATGGGCTGTGCTGGAGGCATCTTGTCCAACTGAAATGGACCCAGCTAACCACTGTGGCACCCAAAGTCATGTTTATTTTCTCTGGAATGGGACCCTGAGGTCCATTTTTGTTTCAATTGACATCATAAGGGAGGCTCCTTTAGGACATGTTTTTGAGGAGCTTTTTTCTTCTCCTTTTCCCTGGCCGCTGCTTCTGTCACCCCAAACCACCAAGGCTGGAGATCCAGAGGGTGCAGAGGGTTAGGGGATGGAGCAGGTCCCGGCTGTGTGCCCGGATGCCGTGCACTGCCAGGGGCTTGTGGGGACAGGGAAGAAACAGTTTGGACAAACTTTGCTAGAGGTTTTGCAGCGTTTTGAAAAACCATATTCCAGCTCTGCAAGAGGCTTTGATGCCCCCCAAGGTGACGGAGGGCTGCAGGGACAACACCACCACCACACAGTCCCCAAGATGCTGGTGTCCCCTGATGCCACACGGGTGCTAGCAGCTCTCAGGGCTCTGCACCCCCGCTTATCTCCCCCAGGGGAGGGGGGGTTCATTGGCACCTGAGACTTGGGGCCAGGAACCTGGCAGCCCCCTCGCACCAGGACTCACCACGAGCAATGAAGGGCTTGGTGGCGCTGGTGTTGCCATAGTTGTTGCTGGCCATGCAGTGATACAACCCGCTGTCCTGCAGCCCCACGTCATGGATCTCCAGCCGCAGGGCGTTGCGGGATGCGGTGACACCCAGCCGCTGGCGTGGGGCCGCCTGCGACCCACTGGCTGCCACCAAGGTGCTGTCACGGTAGAGGGCCATGGTGGCCGGGGGCTGGCTGTCCACTGTGCAGCGGATGATGGCCAGCCTGCCACCCTGCGTCTCCTGGAAGAGGGTGATGGTGGGGTTCCTGGGGGGGTCTGTGGGAGGGGAGAGGACGCTGCAGCTCAGGAGGTACCAGCAGTGTGTCCGCTGCATGAATGTCCATCCCTGGCCCCCACAGCTGCTCCTCCGAGCGGCTTTCCCCTTTACGTAAGCAGGTTATATTTACTCACAGAAATGTCAAAGCCAAACCCAGGGCTATTTTATTTTTCCCCTGACTTGCAAAAGCTCCTGAGCTGTTATTATCATAGCTGGCTCCTCGGTTAGTAACCTCCCTGCAGTTCTTGGTGCGTAAACAGATTAGCGGAGGAGTGGGAGATGCTGCAATGAACAGACGGGTCCCTGCTGCAGCAAATACCACTTAACGGTACCTTCAAATGCGGCTCACAGCCAAAAATTGTTGCGTTGATAGCAACTTCTACCCAGAAGAGCCCAAACCCCCCTTTCAACTGGATTCAAGGCAGAGATTCTGTTTTGACTCGGGGGGGGGGGGGGGGGGGGGGGGGGGGGGCCCCCGCCCGGGGCGCGGGGGGGGGGGGGGGGGGGGGGGGGGGGGGGGGGGCGGCCCGGGGGGGGGGGGGGGCGGGGGGGGGGGGGGGGGGGGGCGGCGGGGGTGGAGGGGGGGGGGGGGGGGGGGGGGGGGTTGCGCAGCCCCCGGCACAAAGAGACCCTCATCTGTTGGGGACACACATACACCCCCATCCCCTGGCAGGAGCTGTGGGCACTCACATGTCACACTCAGGCTGATGGCCTGGGATGTGTCGCTGCCCCAGTTGTTCGTCACTTTGCAGGAGTAGTAGCCGGCGTCGCTGGCAGCCACACTGTGGAAAAGCAGGGTGTGCGCCGTGCCCTCCTTGAGCCAGGCGCTGTTCTTGTACCAGGTGTAGTTGAGGTCCTGGCCCTCCCTGCCAGGGACATCGCAGGACAAGGTGGTGACCGTCCCCTCCTGCACCTGGGCCGCGGGGCTCACTGAGATCTCTGCAGCTGATGGAGACAGGAGTGCATTCAGGATGGCTTCGGAGGCAGGAGAGCAGGCGTCTTCCACCGACCCCCCAGCTCCTGTGGCACAAGACAGAGTCTGGGGACAGGCAGGACTCCCCTCTGCCCCCCACGGATGGTGATGGAAGCAGGAGGCATTTGGGTTTTGCTCCCTGCCACCAGCACCTTGCCAGCTGAAGTTCAAGTTCTGGCTTTAATGCAAAGGCCCAGAGGCAAAACTCATGGTGGCTGCAGCAGCATCCTTTGCCTCTTACAGTCTGCACAGGGGGATCTGGGGGAGCAGACCAGCCCCATCTGCTCTAGACCAGGGGGAGATGTTCCCTGTGGGGTTCCAGCATGGGGAGGCTCCTGGGTGATGCTCCTGGGCTTGTCTCTACTGCAGGATCTGACAGGAAACCCCGGCTCTCCTTCCCCATGGACCACCCTGGCTCCAAATACCAGGGAGCTCTGTCAACTTCCTTCCCAGTGGAGGCAGTGAAGACTCACAGCCAGTTCTGCTCCCCAGGCTTGGTTGGAAATCCCTCCTCACCCTGTCTTTGGGTGATGTGAAGGATAAAGGATGCATGCATGGCATGAGAGAGGCATCACAGTCCACCACTGTGGGACTCCCCAGCTCCTGGACCACCAGCTAGTACTGGCCACCTGAGTGCCAGCCCCTACCCACCCCAGTCTAGACTCAGTGTGTAAACTCCACCCCACTCCCACGGCCATGATGCCCCAGCCTCAAGCAAGCTCCCCTAGTACTTACAGAAGATGTAGAGTGTCACAGTAGGGGCCACGCCAACCCCGATGGCATTCTCAGCTTTGCAGTGGTACTGTCCATAGTCCTCCCGGTGAATGTCCCGGAGAGTCAGGATCTGCTCGCTGCCCACAGCTACCCCATCCTTGTACCAGTGGTAGGCAGAGATGGGGGGGTAGCTGCTGCTCACCTCGCAGGTGAGGGAGACCGTGTCACCTATGCGGATGTTCTGCGTGGAGGGATTGACCGACACTTGGGTGTCCTTAGGGGCATCTGCAGGGAGGACAGAGAGACACGGTGGGCAGTGGTGAGGCTGAGCAGGACCCACAGGATGCTGCCATAGCTCATCCTGCTGTTTATTCAGGAGTATTTGGTGCGGAGAAAGGAGCAAAGGTCTCCCCCAGGCACAGGGCTGGCATCTTCTCTTAAAGGAGAGCTGTGAAAGGGGGCAAAGCGGTGACACTGGCAGCGGGGAGGGGTGGGCACAGTGGTGGGTGCCAGCACATGCCATGGAGCTGTATCTGGCACTTCAGCAGTGTTCATGGGGCTAACTCTGGCACTGGTCATGGAGAGCCACGGGGGAACAAGAGAGGGAGGGAGAAGCAAGAGGAAACTCTGCTCTGGCTTTTTGCCAAGGACAGCAAGAGGGAGAGAGAAGAGGGGGCACAGTGAGTGGCAGGAGGGGACCACCTGGGTGGCGTGGCTGTGGCAAAAGTGACCCTCTCCCCCTGCCCCGCTAAGCCAGCTCCTGCACAGAGTTGCCCCACGTACGTCTCACCCGCAGGACAACCTCCCCAGTCGCCTTCCTGGATCCATAAGAAACTTCACAGAGCAACTTCTTGGAGTGGTCCTTCCAGGAGAAGGAGGTGGTGAGAGCCAGGTAGTGGCCAACCCCCCTTGTGTCCAGCTGGACCCGGCCAGACACCGTGGAGACCTGGGGGTTGTAGCCCTCCCAGCGCAGGGCGACATCACCCAGTGGGCAGACGTAGGGTGTGGAGCACTGCAAGGTGGACACTTGCCCCTCGGCTTGCTCCTCACTGGCAGTAGTGCTCGGGTGTTCCAGGGTGTCTGGGGATGGAGAGCAGAGGGTGGGATGCCAGTGTGGGGCAAGCAGGCAGGGGGTTGGGAGGCATCTCACCGCCATAGAACCATAGAATTATCTAGGTTAGAATGGACCTTCAAGATCATCTAGTCCAACCATCAACCCAACTCTGACCAAAAAAAAACATCGCTAAACCATGTCCACCAGCACCATGTTTACCTATCTTTGAATACCTCCAAGGATGGTGACTCAACCACTTCCCTGAGCAGCCCATTCCAATGTTTGATGACCCTTTCAGTGTAAAAATTTTTCCTAATAGCCAACCTGAACCTCCCCTGGTGCACTTTGAGGCCATTTGCTCTTGTCCCATTGCCTGTGACCTGGGAGAAGAGACCGACCCCTGTCTCTCTACACCCTCCTTTCAGGTAGCTGTAGAGAGCAATAAGGTCTCCCCTCAGCCTCCTTTTCTCCAGACTGAACAACCCCACTCCCTCAGCTTCTCCTCATAAGACTTGTGTTCCAGACCCTTCACCAGGTTCATTGCCCTTCTCTGGACCTGCTCCAGCACCTCAATGCTGGTAAGAGGCCCAAAACTGGACAGCACTTGAGGTGGGGTCTCACTAGTGCCAAGTACAGGGGGACAATCACCTCTTGGGTCCTACTCACCACATTATTCCTGATACAGACCAAGATACTGTTGGCCTTCTTGGCCACCTGGGCACACTGCTGGCTCATGTTCACCGTACCCACCTGAAACCCTCAGCATCACATCCTGCGCCGCCGACCACCGGTCGCCATTGACAATCTCAAAGCGGAACCTGTAGGGCCCGCTGTCCTCTGGCGTCACCCCCCGCAGCAGCAGGGTGCAGTTGCGGGCAGCGGGGTCCCCCAGGAGCTGAGCACGGCCCCTGAAGTGAGCATCCACCTCCTGGCCTGCTGAGTGGTACACCAGCGTCTTCTGGTTGTCGTAATCCTTGTACCAGATGGCCACAATGCCGTCGTCAGCCACCACGTTGCTGGGGTAGCTCAGGGTGCAGGGAATCAGCACGCAGGAGCCTCTGACGCCCCACAGGGACTCAGGGTAGGTGACTCCCCATGAGCCAAGGACTGTGTTGGAGGGAGACAGTGGGAAGGGGGGGGGGGTCAGACCCCATGCCAGGGTCTTCCTTGGGCTGCAGCCCTCTGTTCCCCTCCTGGGACACCCCCAGAGCCAGGTCACATCTCCTGAGTTGCCTCAACAGGCAGGGGGTTGTGATGGGCTGGGAGGGGCTCGTGCCCAGAAGTGAGAGAGGAGAATGGGTCAGGGGACACACACACACAAAACAGCCTAGAGGAAAATTTTGGGGTGGAGAAGGAGGACGTGACAAGGAAAAGCTGGATGAGTGGGTGATGCTTTCAGACAGTGCAAGGCAACAGCCGGATTTGAAAAACAAAGACCCCAAAAACTAGTAAAAAAAGACAATTTGCCCTTCTGGCCCTCCATCAGCTTGTTTCCTTGTTCCCCTCTGTCTCCTTGTCCATTCTCCCATGCCCTGGGGTGAAGTCCCTGCCACCCTATGCCCACCCCATCCTGGAGCCCACCCCCATCCCTGCCCATGGCCATCACATGCCTGCCCATCGAGAGGAGGGGGCACGGGCAGAGCTGCCATGTGGAGGCATGGCACAACATGGCATACGACAACAAATCTCCCCTGAGCATCTGCCATGCCATGTCCTGTGGGAGAGTCAGGACCAGCCTTGGGGTCCCTAGAGCCTGTCTGCCCATCCCTGGGGTATTGGGCATGGCTCACAGCAGGGCCAGGGCACCAGCGCTCCTGCTCCTACCCCTCCCAGTGTAATTCCACATAACCATTCCCTGCAGAAGACCAGACCATGCCAGAAGGGCAGGAGGCAGTGGGTCTCTCAGTGACACCGTACCTGTCGGGATGAGGCTGGCCAGGAGGAGAAGCCACCAGGGCAGGCACATGGCAGCACCCCAGGCACAGCTGGGGGTCCCTGGGGGCCGAGGCAGGGCTGGCTCACGCCACGAGGGTGGGAGGTGGCTGGTCTTCGAGGCTGGCCTTTGGCAGAGGGGACCCTGGCAAGAAGAAAGGGTGGCCAAAGGCTTTGAAACACGTTGTGTGCCAACAGGTGATTGACCGATGCCGGATAAATCCCTCTGGCAGGAACACCAGCATCAATCCGGATGCAGCAGCGGGGCCAGGGGGCGGGAGGGAGAGGGAGGCACAGGATCAGGGGGAGCCCCATCTTTGCTGAACTCTCACAGTTTGAGTTTGAGGAGCTAATCTGGGCTTCGCAGTGAGGTGACAGGCTTTACGAGGCTCATTCATCGTGCCTCCGTGCAATGTGGGGAGCAAATGAAGAGCAATGTCATACCGACAGGGCAAACGCGGGGGTTGACAATTAAAACGAGGACAAAGGAAAGCAAGTGGGTACTTGAAAACAAGAGGAGAGGTACCCCTAAAGAAGTGCCCATAAAGGCAGAAATCTCAGTAACAAGCGCATGGCCACCAGCCAAGCACTGGAAGGTCTCAGCATATGCAGGGGATGTACAGATGTGAGGAGAGAGGACAGAGGGACATGGATGGGCTTGTGTTAAAGGTGTCCTGATACCGCAGCTCTGCTGGGCACACGGCATCCGAAATGCTGGAGACACAAAGGTGCTGGCACTCTGTGGGAGCAACCGAACCACAGGACTGCTGAGGGCTGAGGACCTGGCAGTGGGACCGGAGAACGTGAAATCGGCAGTGCTGATTTCAGTGAGACCAGCCACGGCGAGGAGGAGGAGGAGGAGGGCGGCCACAGCCCCGAGCTTGGCACAGCCAGTGCCTGCTCCGGGGTCCGCCTCTGCTTTTTGGTGTTGTATGTTCAAGTGGGATGCTTTCAACCAGGGGTTAATCAGTGTTTAGTGGGTTTAATGCTTTTTTGCAGCTTGAGACCTAAGCCAACCGAGGAACTAAATTTTAAATTAAAAAAAATTATTATTTTATGATAAACCAGATTTTTTTCTCCTGATTTTTTTTTCATTGTGAAAATCAAGTGGTTGATTCATTTCATTATAGATCTTTATCAAACAACTTAGAAAATGTTTCCATATTGAACAAGGCAAAGTCTTTACTCCCTGAGCCAACCTTTTTCTCCTTCAAACAATGATTTGCTGCTTTGCTAACACCTTCTCTTCCAACATATGCTTTGAATTTGCTTGCTGCTAACTTGGTTTAAGGAGGTACTTTAGACTCCAAAGAACTCCTGAGAGCTTTAGTTCTGCCTAGGACTTTTCCTGACCAAACCAAAGCACCAAGAGCAAAGGAAATGGCCCTCCCAGTGCCCTCTGAGGGGGTCCCACCGCCCCAGCCCCCCCAGCACAGTGGGGCTGGAGGGCTGCCCGGGGTTCTGGGGGGAGCTGGAGACCGCATGGGGGACAGAAATAGCCATGGGACCAGCAGGAGCTGTTGGGCTTAGGGCAAAGGAGGAAGGAAGTGCTGGCTCAGCAATGGGGTCCACTCCCAGCCCCCCCCACACCCCCCCGCCACTCACACGAACACTGAGTTTCATTTCTTCTGCCCCACTTCTCTGGGTTTCGGTTTCTGGGCAGCGTGGACCCTTGGTGCGGGATGGGGGACCCCAACTCCCCTCCACCCACCTGCCCCATGTTGCTGCTGGGGAGCATGGCAAGCCTATGGTGGGGCCCCAGTGCTTGTTAGCTCAACAAAATCAAAACATTTATAAAGATTTCTCAACCCAAAAAAATTGGCACGTGCACAGCACATCGGCAACCTGGGCCAGGCAGGCTGCAGGCATCCGAGCAGCACAGGTTGTGTATTATCAACTGATGTTGACTAGGCAAGAACGTTTAGATGTCATGAACTGGAAAACAAGGCGGGGGAAAGGCAATTATGTCATGATTACCGAGTCTCCTCTGTACCCACAGTCAGTCTCAGCCTGAGCTGCCACCAGCCCATCTGCAGGACAACCAGCAAAACCCCCACAAGGGCTCCTGTGCGTGCCAGCAAGTGCAAGGGAGCTCTCCCACTTCTTCAGGCTTTACCAAAAATGACTAATTGCCATAAAAATGTGCCAAGTGGGGCAAGAGCATGAGGTCAAACCTCTGGTGTTGCTCCCTTCAGCCTCCACCATGTCTCAACATGGAGAGAGCGACGTAGATGGGGACCACAGGGCAATTGGGGAGCGTACCCCTGGGATGAGGGGTGGAAGGGAATTCCCTGCCCTTATCCCCCAGTGCTCCCACCCACCACACAGCTCCTCAGGGGCAAGGACACCACCTCCCCACTGTCTGTCCCATCCCTCTGCCTGCGAAAGCCAGCAAGGGAAGGGGGCAGCCCCATACCCCAGCCCTGCTCTACTGCTGCCTGCTCCGCACCCACCCTGGCACTGATCCTGCCCCAGTCCCAGAGGCTGGGAGAGCACCCTTTCCACGGGCTGGGAGGCTGAGCTGTCCCACACCACCCTCTCACTGCCACTATGGTGGCTTTGCTCCAAATCCAACCCTGAGCCTGGACCAGGGGCCTGAAGGTGTCTGGGGAACATTCCTGGTACCACCAGAAGAAGGCTTAACCCCACAATGATGCTCTCACCTCCACAGCCATCCACCCCATGGCAAGGTGCCCAAGAGCAGCCTGCGCCATGCCACCCCCAGCCCCACAGAGCATCAATGTGGGCACCTCCTCTCAGCCCAGCGTGGTGAACCCCAGGGCCAGTTTCTGCCCCCCCTCCAAGGTGTCCCCGTTCTGGCACCTCCCTGGGGAACAGCAGCATTACCTGGGATTGCTTGTGCCTCCAGTGGTGCAGGGGAGGGTATCGGGGACAGCGTGGCGCTGGGGACCGTGCCTGCCCCTCACCGCTTGGGGAGAGCTATTTATCTGGTGTGAGGGGTGAGGAGCCCAAACCACATCACTTCCCTGTTCAGGGATTTGTGCCTGCCCCTGCTTTTGGGAAGTGGCTGACATCATCAGATATCTCTTTCCTTTTACTAATTCGGAGATGTTTAGGGGTAAGAGACATGGTGGTCCCCACAGAAGGTTTTGTCAGCATCCCAGTGCCCCAAGCTATGAGACACACCGGGAGGATGCATTTGCTTTGTAGCGCTGCAGCCCAAGCAGCATCGCTCTCCTGGCACCTCCAGAGCTCCTCGGGGGCATCCTTGGCCCTGTGCTGTGTCACAGCCAGAGCAGGGTGACACCCCAGCCCTGTGTGCACCCACCCACCCAGCACACCCAGAGGGTCTCTGGGGTTAGTGGGGAGAGCCCACACTGGCAGTGCAGGTGCCTGCAAGGACGGTGATGCTGCTGCAGCCAACTTGGCACCTGCCCAAGTCCTTCCTGGGGCAAGCCATCACCCAGAAGCTTTATTCTCACTGTTAATTTTTGGGTTTTCACTGTAGCCCACATGTTCAAAGCGAGGAGAGGACTCTGTCAGCCTTCCTGAGGCAGGTTCCCAGCTTGGCACCAAGGCCATGCCAAGACAAGGCATGGCCATGCCAAGATGCAAAGGCTGCCAGGACCACCTGGCCAAGCTGCAGGATTTAAACTGCAGCCGGGGCACCATCCGCTTGGGTTTTCAAGAGGAGGCACCAGAGGGGCCTGGGGGAAGTTTCATAGGGAGCAACCAGGAGCAAATTGTCCCAGCCTGGCATTGTAGCATGACCTTCAGGCAGGGGCTGAGCTGATCTTTGGCTGGTTTGGGACAGGATCCAGACCCAGCCTCTGCCGCAGGTGCCAGTATCTCCATCAAAGGAACGGTGGCAGGAGCCCGTCTGGGCACTGGGTAACGCCTGCTCTCAGGCTCGATGGCTCAGGGTCAACACTCGCTCTTGTGTTAAGGAGACTGGGGGCGTGGGAAACTGCCCTCTGGGACCTCGCTCTGCAGTGCAGTGCCCTGCTGTGCCCTCCCCAGATGCTCCGTGCCCATGCCAGGCTTGACTCAGCTGGGTCAGGTGCTGAGCCAGCAGGGCAGGAGTGGCAGCTGCCCGCGGTGCCAGCAAGACCCTGGGGCTCTGTCGCCCACCTCCAAGCAGTGCTGCCCAAAAACCTGTCCCAGATGCCACCAGTGAGCAGGGAGACGGGCTGCTGGTGCAGGGAGGCTGTGTCAAGTCTGCACCCCCTGCAGTGGGGGGCACCGTGCACTCCCAGCTCAGTTTAGGAAGGAGTTGAGCTGCGTTTCCTGACGCAGCACTGAATGAAGAAGCCCTGACTTAGGCAAATGTGGCCATATGGCATCTGGGCTCAGGCTGGCTGGTGCCAGGGCTTCTGCAAAGAGCCACAGTGGCCATCTGGCCCTGAGGTGGGAAAGCCTGAGACAGCTTGACCCAGCTCCAGCCCTTGTTCTGCATCAGCTTCCTGAGCCTCTGCTTCCCTTTTGGTCCCTCTGCACCGCTTTTGCCAGTGTAGACGCCGTCTCCTCTGTGCCTTTGCACAGGACAGTGCTGGGTGCTGCTGTCCCCTCTCAAGGTTTGGGTGCTGCCAGGCCTGGATGTGACCCTTTGCTCTGCAGGGACTGTTTCTGCAGCCCTGGTGTGAATGCATCCATCCCCATGGTGGGCAGCAGCATGATCCAGAAGGTACAAGTTTTGGGCTAGAGCCACTGGCCCAGCTCCACAGCATGGCAAGCCCTGCCTGAGCTTGACATCCACTGTCAGGATGGAGTGGTCTTCTTCCCTGTGGGTATGGGGAAGGATGAAGTCAGGCTGGGCTTTTGAGCAGAGCCGAGGAGCTCTTCCTGATCATGGTGGACAGACCCAGCCCAGGCTTGCCAGTGTCTGAGACGATGGGTCACATCAAGGCCCTTTCAAAGAGCTGTTGGAAACGTGCACCCATTTCCAGAACAACCAGGTTGTGTTAGCCCCCACGGAGCTTTGTCCCACCCTGTAGGCATATGCTCAGGGTCAACAGCCCACCTTGCTCCCAGCTCCCCAAGCCCTGCAGAATCTCAGGAGCCCGGCAGATACATCTGAAATGAGATGTTGTCAGGGGCTCCCACAGCCAATTAGCATCACACCCCCCAGCTCAGAGCTTCCACCCCGCCTGCCTCCAGCCAGCCAAGCCACGGGGCTTCCACCGGCTTCCCCAAATTGGTGGCATGGGCATCAGCAGAGCTTGGAGTCCCTGCTGGATCAGCCACTCACATGGTGCCAGGCACGCAGAGGCTGCCTGCCTCTGTAGCCCTTTGCCCCCAGCCCTCGTGTGGGCAGTGAGCCATCATCCAGGGCAGAGCCCCGTCCAGTTCCTCTTTACAGGTCCCAAGATACATTCCTCCAGAGTGGTGGCCATCTGCAAAGGGGAACCTTCTGGGGAAACTGAAACAAATGGAGAAAATCAGGGAAATCAGTGAAAGTTTGCAATGTGCCAACAAAACCCATGCCCTGCACCCAGGGAAAGGGGGGGTGGCCATCCCTGCAGCCTGGGACAAGTATCTTCTGGGGAGCAAAGCTCTCCTCGCCTTGTCCCACGGGGTTTTCCCCCCATGACATCTGCCCTTTCCAGGGCTAGTGGAGGGACAGGGGCCAGGACTTGCTGGGGAGATGTAGGAGGGAACTTGCTCCTTGCCCAGGAGGAATGTGGGCTGTCCAGCATACCAGAGCGATAAGGGTCTGCCTGGGGGCATCCCGGGAATTTGAGGTGTGGGCTGTCAGGAAGGAGAGGAGAGGAAAACATCAATGGGAATAGGGAGCATAAATCATCTGTCCCGCCCTGATTGCAGGGATGTGCCAGACGCCCGCCCCAAGGACACCCCCAGCTTCCCCCTGGCTCACCACAGCTCCCAGTGGCTGAGGGTACCCCAAAGCCAACTCCACAGAGGGAATGGGGACGAAACCCTGCTTTTCCCCCCTGCAAAATTTGCCTTTTGGCTTTCTGCCTGTGACACATTGCTGGAAGCTGGAGGAAGCAGACGGGAGAGGTGGCAGTGCTGGAGGATGGGGCTACATCTCCCCGCGCCCCCCACCTAAATTCCCCCACCCTCCCATCCCTGAAGCCTCACCCTAAGCTTCCTGGGGTGAAAGGCTGAAAGAAAAAGACAAATAAAATAAATAGCTGCTCCACTGGGAGACAGGCTATAAAACTCTGTCCAAGCCCCGTCGTCGCCAGGCTCGGTGCTGGCACCTGAGTCAACAGAGACTATTTTTCTTTGGGAGGGGAGATCTGGAAGCGCGGTGGGGAGGGGGAATGCCGGGGTTGTGGGGGGGCGGCTGGGGCTATCCCCAGGACTCTGTCCCTTTGCTTGGAGTCAGAGAGATGGTGGGGATCCCCTGCACTGTGGTCTGGGCGCACACCCTGCACCTCTCCAAGCCCCCCACCCGAACTCCACAGCCCCCCCAGGCATCGGCAGAGCTCGGCACATATGGATCCCCTATGTCTGGAATGTGCTGGGGGATGCCGAAGGGGCTGGCAGGTATTTAACTCTTCCCCTCCAGCCTCAGGAGCCGGTTCAGGCTTGCAGCAAGAGCTGGCTTCCCACCATCCAGTCCCCACCGTGTCCGTGTCGTGTCCCGTAACCACACCCCCCCCCCCGCCCCACGACCAAGTCCCCAGCACCGGCGGGCCGCCAAGGGTCACCCAGCCCTGGGAATCCATCCCAGCTCATTTCAGTGCTGGGTAAATATTTTCTTTGGCAGCGGGGTAGGTGCGAGGCCCCCAGTGAGCCCCTGCGGCCCCCAGGCTCCCCCCGGGCTCTGGCTGCAGGCTGGGTTCTGCAGAGCCGGTGGGGCTGGGGGGAAACTGCAGCCGGGGGGGGGGTGGGGGGGTGGTGTGTGGAGGTGAGCTGGTAAGGGGGTCTGCAGCCCGTCCCAGGGGCTGCCCCAGCCCCACTGGTGTCCCTCCCAGTATTTGGGGTGTCTTGTCCTCACCCCAACAGTGCAGGAAGACAAGAGGGAGCATGGCAGGGGCTTGAGCCCTCACCCAGGGGGGTTGGTTCAGGGGCCTCTGCAATGGGATGGGATGGGATGAGATGAGATGAGATGAGATGAGATGAGATGAGATGAGATGAGATGAGATGAGATAGGACGGTATGGCATGGCATGGCATGGCATGGGATTGGATGGGATGAGATGATGAGATGGCACAGCATGGCACGGCATGGCATGGCATGGCATTGGTGATGAGAGGTAGGGTAGAGCTCGTAAGGGCACAGAGCTGTAGATGAGGGGCTCAGGCAGAGGTGGGGGCAGCAGCTGGGAGCGGCAGCAGCCAGAGGGGCAGTGCAGGAAGGGCAGGAGAGGCCTGCCAGGGTGAGGGGATGCTACGGGGACAACAACCAGTGTTGCACCACGGGTTTCAAGCCTTTGCTTGTGCCTGTGGGCAGAGCATCACCCACCCAGACCCTGTTAAGTCTGGGTCTGCACAAACACCCATCTAAACTAAGAAGCCCTAGCTCGGGACGGCCCTGGAAGGTTCTGCTGGTTTCTGTGCTTATGAGAGCAGAAGTTTCAGGCTGAGCTGTTGCTCGACTCAAAGGAAATGTTTTGGGTTGGATTCAACATCTCTGGGAGCTTTTAACATTCACATATGTAGAAGCAAAGTAAGCTTTCAAGCGAAAAATCAAATTCAAATGCACAAATCTGACTTTTAAATTTAGGAAACGCTGGACTGAAGTGTTTTAAGCATTTTGAGTCACTGATCCCAGACGCTTCATTAGTTCAAGAGCCAGACAGTGTTTTCTGCAGTCCCAGATGAGAAAAGCGACTTAAATTATTCCTGTGACACAATAAGCAATAAAGTACAATGTAATGTGATATGACACGGCAGTGCTCATGCTGCGCTGCCAGGGAGCTGTGCCCGCAGCCATCGCCCGGCCCCCAGGCTGTGCTGATGAGATGGGCCACGAGCCACCACAGCCCTGAGGCCAGGTGAGGGACACCCTGGGGACTGCAGGTTACCTATAGCATCTCTCCCACCCTGGTCGCTGCTGCAGCCCACCTGAGCCATCCTCAAAGCCCCGCTCAGCCTAAACCCGAGGGTCTGCTTTTCCTGAACACAGTGCCCATGTGTTTCCCCCTCTCTCTCAACAACCAAAGACCTCCAGGTGTGAAGCTGTGTCAGTCCTGTCCTAACTCAGGGTGATGCTCTGAGCTGGACAACAGCACGTGTGGCACAGTCTCAGCAGCACTGTGCCACAGGCACCCGGGATGCTCCAAGGGTATCCTGGTCCAAGCACCGCTCCTGGGGATGCTGGGTCCCACCAGCCTCAGATTGTGCAGCAGCATCCAAGAGGCTTCTAAAAACTCCATTGGGCCCCATGCTGTGTAGCAAAGGAACTTGGGGTCTTCATACTCTCCAATCTGGGGTTGGCTGCAGCCTCATCTTGTCCCCATGGACAGGACCCAGTTCCTCCAAGCTCGAGGGGGCTGGATGGAACCCAGGGGATGCTGGCTGTGTGCAAAGGAGAGGCCACTGCCCTCACCCAGCTCCAGCATGCTGAGGTCCCAACCAGCCCACAGCCACCCCATGCTGCAGGATTTGTGCAAGGAGGACCAGTGACAGAGAGAAGAAGAACAGGACACCTGTCCTTGACAGGACAAGGGGTAACGGTTTTAAACTGGAAGAGGGAAGATTTAAATTAGACACCAGAAAGAAATTCTTTACTATGAGGGTGATGAGACACTGGAACAGGTTGCCCAGGGAAGNNGGATGGGGCTTGAGCAACCTGCTCTAGTGGGAGGTGTCCATTGCAGGGGGTTTGGAACTTGATAATCTTTAAGGTCCCTTCCATCTTTAACCATTCTATGATTCTATGATGATTCTATGAAACCCCCATCACCTCTTTGCTGCAGCACCAGGTGGAGGGCAGGCTGCAGAGCTCCTCCGTGGAGCCCTGGGTTTGCTCCTGGGGGCTGTCACTCCACAGGGAAGAAATCAAATTGTGCTGGTGCTGCTGCAGCCTCTCATGGCAGGCAGCTGAGGTCCAGCTCAGCTCTTGCCTCACCTCCCTCTTCCAGACCGTTCAAGTATTCCCCAGGCCACGGGGGATGAGATGAGAGCACTTGGATGCTCAAGCATCCCCCAGGACAGTGTAAAGCCATGGCGGTGCTGAGCCATCCTTGCCCAATCCCAGCCAGGATCCTGAGGTTGCTTTTGCCTTCCCAGGCATGGGGGCCAGGCGAGCTCTGTATCTTTTGCTGGCAGCTCCACAAAAGACATGGAGACCAGTTCTGGGAAGACCCAGCCACAGGGATGAGGCTAAAACCCTCAGTCTCCTGCTCCTCCAGCCACAGGCATCCATTCCCATGTAGTGGGGAGACCTTCTAACATCCAGAGGAAGCCGGGCACCCCTGGTATGAACAAAGTGTCCCCTTGCTCTCAGCTGCTGCAATGCAGGAACGGGCTGAAAGCATTTTTCTGGTGACAGACCCAGAGAGGGTTTCACTGCTGCGAGCAGAAGCCTCGTCTGCCTGCAACACAGGGTGGGTGGGGAGGTGGTGGTGACCCCGTTAATGTGCCTGTAGCCCCATGTCCGGAGCTAAAAGCTTTCTTGTCCATGGCAGATGAGGAGCCCTGCTCGCTGTCAGCCCCAGAGCCGCTGCACTCCTGAAGGTCTGTAATATTGCAGGGGACAGACAGCACCGGTCCCATGGGGACATGGGGACATGGGGCTGGGGAGGGGGGGGGGTGAGCTGGCAGCAGCTGGGAAGGATCATAAACGATGGAGGGAATATCAGCTCTGCTCCTGCCCTCCTCTCCAGGAGCGATCCCCAATGGCTGAGACCCCAACTCTCCTTCCTTGGATTGTGCTCCAAACGAGTAGCCCCCCCCGTTACATCCATTTTTAAGATGAAAAATACAGTTGGCTCTCCATCTTAACGTTAGCCATGGCTTCTCAGGAGACATCCCACAAAGAGCCAGCCCTGACACAGCTGCCTGGGGAGCAAGTGGAACCCATCTCCCCCAGGGATTTGGCAATGTTCCTCCCTCTCTCCCATCCCCTCACTGCCCCCCTGGACAATGGGGAGCTGCTCAGGCTCCATGGGATGAGCCCCTTGGCGCCAGGAGATCCTGCTGCTGCTGGTGAAGCCGGCGGCTGAGGGATGGAGTGGTGCCTGCTGAGAGAGCTGCTGCGAGGCGAGGAGAGGCTTTCCCATCCACAAGAGGTTTTGGGAAGAATAACAACAGCGGCTTTGGATGGAAATACCCTGATTTGGGGTTTCTCTTCAGTTTTCTGGCAGGGAAAAAGCGGTTTCTGCCAAAACTGCTGGTAGTAAAATGTCGACTTGAAAATCCGAACATTTGCAGGGGGAGTTAAGAGAAAGCAGCTTCTCAAGAAATTTTGAAGGCATCTTCCCATGACACAGTTTTCCCTTGAAGGGTGCCCATCCAGGGCCTGGAGACAGGGAACCCCCACTCGGGCACCTTTTCCCCCCCTCTCCCCCAAAGGCCCCTCCAGCCCCAGAGCTTGAAGCCGGACCAGCGGTGCCACACTCTGTGTGTGTATGAGACACTCCTGCCCCGCTCCCACCATCCCTCCCACCGCACATGGGGCAGGACGCTGAGCCTGAAGTGAAGGAGATGTTTAAAAGTGCTCAGGGACGGCTGCTGTCAAGACGATGTCCCTGACACGGCTCTCGCCTGCATCGCATTACTAACAGCGGACGAGATGGCGGGGAAGAGGATAAAGATCCCTCCTACGCCGCTCAGCTCCCTTGTTCCTGGCTGCAGCCACTTTGCTACATCATTTTGCATTTTGCTCATCTCTTTTTCACCGCTCACGGTTATCAGGATCTGAAACATCAGCCTCAGGAGCTGTAGCTAGAGGCCCATGGGACCCCCCCCTTCCCATCGTGCTGCCACGGCTGCTGGGTCTGTGCTGAGCAGGGCCAGGACACAGGAGGGTGGAAAGGGTCCATTTGGGTTTCAAATCCTCTGTTTTCCTTCCCAGGGAGCATGGCGATGGCCCAGACAGCTGAGGATGCCTGGGGGAAGCAGCTCTGCAGGGGCTTCTCCTCCCTGGGTCCCATGCAGCCGGCTGGGAGTTGGGTGTGAGAGGCCGGGGGAATTCAGAGCAGTCCAAATTCCTCTGGCTTCATCCAGCAGCACCACTTAAAGGGAGCCACGAGTGGGGGGTGCCCTTGTTCTGCCTCAGATGTGCCCATGGGGTAATGCCATGGTGGGAAAAGAACCATAGCCAGGTGATGCCATGGCAGGGCTCTGCGCGGGTCCTGGAAACAAGGAGAGAGAAATGTTTCCCCCACCCAGATGAATGAGATGGGATTTTTCTAGGTTTAAGCCCCCAGTGCCCCAAGGGGTCGCAAACACTCCAGGGAAACAGCAGCTCCCTGCTGCAGTGTCCAGCAGCTCCTTCATCTCCACATGTCTGTGGCCACCAGTTTCCAGTGCCCATGGAAGAAATGGGGTCTCTGTGGGCCCAGCACAGATGGGAGATGGGCAGCCCCGAGTGCACAGCCCCAGGATGGCTTTACCAGCAAATTTTAGGCCACCTAGATGCCCCGTAACTAGGAGTGATGGAGGCAAAGACAAGGGCACAGCTGGGCACAGCTGGACAGTGGGAGGGGACCCAGGAGTCACAATCCCCCCACTGCTGGCTGAGATGATGCAGAGGTCCCCAGGGCAGAGCTCCTGTGCTTGTCCTCCCCCAGCCCTGTGATCGCCATCCGGGCCCTCTCGATGGGTTTATTTTCCTTTCCCCGAGAACTCCAGCTGACCCAGTTCAGGAAATATTCGCTGACTGGTGACAGGAGGCATGGGGAGTAGGGGGAGCACCGCGCCGGCTCCTCTCTGTGTGCCTCCATGCCCAAAGCAGCACTCATGTCCTCTCCTCGTTAGCGGCTAACACACCAGCCTGGCTGGCTAATGCTTTCCAGACGCCCGGCTGATGGGGCCTCAGGGCTGGGACAGGCACCACCAGACACCCCACATCAGCTGGCCCCAGTGTTGCCTCCCCGTGCAACCTCCTCTTCCTTCTCCTCCACCACAGCAGGGGCCCTGGGGGTCTGGGATGAGGACCCTGGGGGTCTGGCTGGGTCAGCGTGTGGGACCCCACTGGGTGTTTGACATCTGCTGCCGGGCAGGGGAAGGGAAGAGGCCGGGAAGGAAGCGGGCATGGCAGCCAGGACAATGCTGGGCCCGGGGAGATGAAAGGTCCGGTGAGGACCATGAAGGGGCTGTGTGCTGCTGTGGCTTCCTGGGGAAGTCAGGGACACGTGTGCACATGTGTGTGCGTGTGCGCATGCGTGTGCAAGGCCTGTTTGCCAGGAAAGGGCGGTTGTGCAGGGCTACGCACAGCTTTTGTTCACTCTGTGTGTGTGTGTGAGTGCAAGAGTGCACGTGGGGCTGCCCCTCTCCCAGCATCAGCCCCATGGCGGGAGAGCCAGGTAGATCATGGCTGAAGGAGGTCACACCTGGACCAGGTGCTCGGCCCTACCTCTACCCCAAGGCCAGCTCAGCAGCCCCCACAGCCCCCAGCAGGATGTTTGCGGGGCAGCCACTGGCAGCTTTGTGGGGTTCAGCTGATGACAGCCAGGTCTCTGCACCCCTTGCCCACCGCAGCCCATCCCGACACCTCCAGCACGAGGATGATGGGGAAAGTGAGGCACGGGCTGTTTGCCAACAGCTGTTTGCTGACAGCCTGTCCCAAACCATGTCCAAAACAACCACAGATGGCCCCCGCGCTCTGGTGCTTTCCAGTTCCCCATGGTTTCTGTGGGAAACTGGAGCGGGGGGCTGCCAGCCCAAAAAGCCCCCCCCAGGGCAGCACTTAGCCACTGGAGCAGCGCACAAGAGTGCAGGTGGGACGGGGCACAGGGGGATGCTGGCCAGGGCAGCAGGGCTGTGCCACCTCAGAGGGACCCAAAACAGCCCAAGGGCCGGGGGGGGGGGGGGGGGGGGGGGGGGGGGAGGAGGGGCATGGCTCAGCAAGGAAGAATGGGGCTGGACGGGATGGCCAACAATGGGAAATTTCGTAAATTGGCTCGTACCCACCTCGCCTGGCCATCAGCACCACGAACTCCTGCAAGAGCTGCCCCCGGCTGGAAGCACGGGCTGTGCTGTGAGAAGGAAGCGAGCTGGACCTTCCCAGGCTGGGTGTGCTCCCTCCCTGCTCCCAGTGTGCCAGCATGGACAGAGGGGGGGCTGCGGGCAACAGCACCCCCTTCCCCATGGGATCCCCTTGGTGTCGAGGTCACAAAGAATTTGGTCTGGTTGGTGGCACCTTCCTTCTCCCCTGTTTGCACCAGCCCCACTGCCTAATTCTCCATCCCGCTCCCCCAGCAGGGATGCCTGGTGATGGGACATGATAATAATGATGATGATGAAGATTGCCCTCCTCACGCTGCAGGTCCCAGCCCAGGAAGGACCAGCTCTCCACTTTGCTCGCCCCAGGAGATGCTGCCTGCCTTTGGAGGAGCAAACTGGGTGAACTGGGCAGGAGGGGAGAGGCTGCCCGCACGCCCGCAGGGTTATGCCCAGTGGCTGCCCTGATGCTGGTCCCACAGGGGGCCCAGGTGAGGGACACACCAGCCTGGCCCGTCCCCAGGTTTGCTTTCCCCCCCGGCAGATCACAGGCCAGGGGGACCAGGGACATGGCCAGGGACCTGTGCTCGCTTCCCGGCTCCGGTTCTCCGTTCTCCTCCCGGGCTTCCTGTCTCACCGAGGCATTTCCATGGGCCTTGCCTCAATTACCGGAAAGCGCTACCTCATCTCTTGATGAGGCGCCAGGGAAAAAAACACAGGCGTAGCCCCCTCCGCCCCTCTCTTCCCCTCCTCCCCCCCTCTCTCCAGAAGCTTCCCTGGCTACGGGGGAAAATGAGACCTCCCTGCTCCTGCCACCCAGCCTGTCACCTCGACCCCCACCAACCCTGGTACAGCCCCAGTACACCCCCAGTACAGCCCCAGTATAGCTGGGCACCTGCTGCCCCACAGTGCCCTGGAAAGTGGTGAAAGTTTTCTGTCCGGCTGGTGCAACGCGTGTGTGTACATGTATGTGCACGTGTGTGTGAGCCTGTACATGTATGTGTGCATGCACAGCCTGCTCGGGACCACGCGGTGACCAGTCCTAACTCCATGCTTTGCCCAGCTCCTGCCTGGCCTGCCTGCAGGAGCTGCCTGCTCAACCCCCTCCCAGCCCAGCACATGTCCAGGAACCTTCTCAGCTATTCCCAGTTCCCAAACTGGGACCATTGACTTGGGTGCTGTTAAGAGAAGGAGGGAGCAGGCAGCAAACTGGCAGATAAATGTGTCTGTGTGTGGGCAGGAAGGAGGCACAGGTATAGAGAACCGAGAGATGGACAGATGCGCATGTGCATCATTAGGTGTCCAGGGGGGAGGATGGACAGACAGAAAACCAGCTTATCACAGGCACCCCAGGCTCACCAGCCCTTTTCCATGTCCATGAGGGAGAGTCCCCTAACACCCTCCCAGGGGACAGTCCAGGGAGGCAAGCAGGAAGTGTGGCCCTCAGGCTGCACTCGCCCTGCGGAGCCCATCACTAGGGTGTCTGGGCTGCCCAGCCCAGGGAGAAGAACAAAGACCCAGCAGCTTTTGACTCCACTTCAGAGACCTGAGCTGCTGGGAGGGACTCGGGCTCTGCTCCAAGATCTCAGCTCCTCACCGCTGCTTCAGCATTCACCCTCCCACCTTCTTTTGGGTTTGGATGTCCCCGTGGCTGGCGCTGGCACAGGATGGTGCTGCCGCAGCAGCCCCTCTGCTCCCACCTGTGTGTCCTCAACCAGTGCCAGCCTGATGCATGCAGCCCATCATCCTGCACGTCCTCCTCCTTCCATGCACCCCCAGGCAATGCCCATTGCCAGCCACAGGGCTTTCTGTGCCCATCCTTTGATGGTACCCATCTCGCAGGCAGTCCTGCCCACGGTCCTGCCTCTCAGCTGGGCCCCCAAAAGCTTCATGCCCCCAGAGGGGCTGTCCCAGCAAAAATGCCAAAGTTTTCTCTGGTATGTCTCCAGGAGCATGGAGCCTCTGCTCCTCCTGACAGTTTAGGATCTCCTAGATAATCCCTTAGGGATCCAATTTACATGCACTTCATTGATTTTGTATACTTTAACTTTATATACATTTGCAGGTTTTTGACAAGACCGCCACTCCAACCTGCAGTGATTTGCAGGTCAGGGGCTTCTTGATCTCAAGCCATGATCCCAATGATTCAAATAATCCCAATAATCTCAATGACACAAATGATCTCAATGGTGTCAGTGATCCCAATGATCTGCCTATGCTTGTGAGTCTTCCATGGATGGTTTCTTCCTGGGCATAGAGACCTCTGGGAGCTGCAGGATGGAGCCCTGCCCTGACTCTTGCTCTCGGGACACCCTGGCACCTCTTCCCTGGCACGGCCGGAGGCAGGAGCCCCATCTGGAAGGCAGTGTGGCTTGTGGGGAGGCGCTGAAAGGCTGTGAGAAAGGGGGGTTCTGGAGGAGTCAGGAAGTGGCTGGATCTCTGGACAGATGGACAGAGAAGCTGGACAGGCAGATGGGCAGAAAGCCAGCAGTGGGTGAAGGCAGACACAGAGAGCCACGGGGCTACATCTGATGTGGCAGCCAGGATGAAGAGAAAAACAAAAACTGGGAGAGAAACTTGCGTGGGGATGGAGAAAAGACAAATCAATGGTGTGACAGCACCAGCAGACGTGGAGGAACGTTGGTGTCTCTCCTCTCTCCCCCCAGCATCCCCGTCCTGGGCTGTTTTGGAAGCCTCATCCCCCTCGGGGGTCTGTCCCCCCCCCCCCTCAGCAGCCTATGGTCCCCCCGTCTTGTGGAGGCTGCAGCGATCCCGAGGCCGAGCGGGGAGTTTAGGTTTCACTCCCGGCGGTGGCGCTGGCCCTGCCTCCTCCTCCTCCTCCCGCTCCCACATCTGCAGCTGGAATTGCAATTTGAGGCGCTGGCTGGGCTGGGCGCCGGCCGGGAGTGGGAGTGGGAGGAAGGCGCTGGGGGAAGCCAGAGGAAGCTGGAGAGCGGGGGGCTGCACGGAGGGGCCGGCTGCGTGGGCAGGCCCGGGGCCAGAGCCGCTGGGCATCGCCGGCAGCTGCGGGCAGGAGGGCATCGGCCGTCGCTGGTGGCGGCAGGAGCCAGCACCCGGCCGACACGGCTGGAGCGAGGAGGCAGTGGCTGGTTTGGCTGGACTGAGGGGTCGCCAAACTGTCCAGTCCCCCCCCTCTTCCCCAGAGGTAAGAAGCTGGGGGGCTTCCTGGGAGCTGGGGGGCCATCAGAGGCACCACCCCAGGCGTGGGGACAGTGGGGAACCAGGCATTGCAAGGGTGCCACCACCTCCAGCTGGCACTGCGGGGGGTGAGGGGTGTCAAGACTGCGGGGGGCTCTCCCCAGTGAGGACGTGAGCTGCGGGCATGGGTGGGAATGGGGATTGCTGTGATGACCCTCCCCCGAGCTTTCATGGGCCCTGGCCCCTGCGCACCCTGTCCTGGGGGATTGGTGGTGGTAACACCACGGACCACAGGGACAGTGCCGTGACATGCCAGCACCGTGCAGGGGCAAACCTGTGGCAGCCCGCATCGGGACAGGCTTTTGGAATATCCCTCTGGCTCCTGACTCCCAGCCATGGCCAGGCGATGGCAGTGGGAAGGGGAGAACTCCCACAAGTGGCCATGGAAACCCGACAGCTTCCCCCGGAGGATTCGGGGGCTCCCCAGCCCCACAGCCCCGCTCGCTCCCAGCACAAGAAGCCTGTGGGGATGAACACCTCCTCCCGTTCCCCGCACATCTGGAGCCCAGCCCCACAGCTGCCCTGATCCCTTCCTTCTGAGCAGGGGCAGCCCCAGCTGTAAGGACACCCTGCCCAGCAAAGCCAGTGCCCCAGGGCCCTGCCTGGCTCGGCTGCCCCTGAAATCCTCCCAAACTTGTTTCCTTTCCCTGTTTCCGTGAGCCCCTGCAGAGGCGGAAATGGTGGAAAGTCCTCAAAAATGCTGCTCCTGCACAATTTGCCAGAGCAAGCACCGGGAGCTGCTGGGACCCTCTCCCTGGAAGCACTACAGGGTCCCCTGGATGTGGGGGCTTCCACTCGTGTCCCCAGAAGGGGCTGCGGGTGCAAGGCAGCTTCATGTGCAGGCAGAGCAACCAGGGTCTGCATGGGGATGGCACTGGAGGACACAAGTGTATGACAAAGACGTGTGACCTACACGCGTGTGGGTACCTGGGAAGGGGGAGGTCCACTTACATCCACCATCCGGGATTGTGGGGGTCCTGGGCTCACTGGGTACCCCAGAACCACCTCAGCCCCCACCCCACACAGGGCACAGAGGCTGGGTCCCCAAATCTACACAAGGAGGGGCATGAGTGGATGAAACCCCTTGTGTGGGGGGCACCTCAGCCCCTTGATGTGCTGGCACCAGCTGCCAGGGTGGGCTGCACCCACTTACCCTCCTCGCCGGGACCCCGGGCAGGGGCTTGGCAGCTTGGGGACAGCCAAAGGCAGCCAACCCCCTCTGGTGAGATGTGCTGTCAAAGTTCAGTTTGCTGAGACAGAGGATTTCAGCCACCCAGAGCCTGAGGGTCTGCACGGGCTCCAGACCAACTGCCCAGACCATCCCACAGCCACAGAGGAGCAGGGCGTGAAACCACTTAGTCCCCAGACATTAGGGTCTTGCTTCTCCCTCCTCTGAGGGAGGCTGACAGCTCCACGCATCAGCAGGAGGCGAGTGGCATCCACCAGGAGCTCAGACCGTGGGGAAGGGGATGCAGAGGATGTCCCTGTACAGCTCCTGTTAGGCTGGGCTCCAGGGTGACAGACTGAGGGTCATCCCCAACCTGGCCCCAGTGCAGCACAAGGGGTGTCTGAGCTGCAACTGGGACAAACAGACACCAAAACGCAAGCTAAGCCCCACACAGAGCTTCTGCCAGAGGAGACAAATTCCCAGCCTTGGAGGGGCGATCCCTGGAGCACATCCTTGCAAGTCGCTCTCACAACTTCGTGGAAAGTCCGTTTTTGGTGGAGAAGCCCCTCTGACAGCCTCAGCCTGCCAGATGTCCTTCCCCTACACACACCCTCCCCCCCCCACCCCCCCCCCAGGACCACCAGCGCCACGTTCCCTGTTGCGGGTGGGCCACAGCTCCTCCTTGCCCAACCCCTCGCTGCCCCCTCCAGTGGGGTGGCCAGAGCAGAAGCCCCCACCCTCAGGGCAGGGAAAAGCTCACCACCTGCCATTTTTAGCACGAGGGGTTTTTCTCAGGAGGCTGCCGAGAGCAGGGTCTGGCCGCCGGGCCGGCAGCGCGTGGGTGGGTTTGGCTGAGAGCAAAGCCTCTCCCCGATGAGCTAAGCCTTGTCCTGAGCCCCCAGCTCCACGGGATGAAAAGCAGCCGGTGAGGGACAGGCAGCCTCAGAGGCGAGGGGATGCTCTCGGGCCAGGCAGAGGGCCAGGAGCTGGATTATTAGCTGGGAAAGCAGTTTTTGGAGCTAGTCGATGCTGGGTCGCAAGCCCTAGGACAGACGTGGATGCCTTCAGCCATTCCTCCTCCTGCCAGTGTGGCCACCATGCTGCGGGGAGTCACTGGGCAGTGACAGCTTCGGTTAAGAAAATAAATTTAAAGGATCGCCTGCCCTCGAGTTTCTTCTTTTGATCAAGCCTAAAAATCTGCAGCCTGGACCCCACGCTGGTGGAAGGGCGTTTTTTCACACATCTGTATCATGCACATCTGTCTGACCTGCTTCATGAAAGGAACCCAGTCATCCCCCCAAGGTCTTTGAGGGGGGCTTGAGACCAGGATCATCCAGTAACATTCAGGGGACCCTGTGGATACCCCAATCCATAGCACGCTGTGCACCTCACTGCCAAGGGGACAGCCGGTGTCTCCAGGTGCACAGACACTCATCCCACTGTCACTCCTCCTTCTCTTGCAGCCAGGAAGGCGAGGCCGCCATGGCGATGCTCCTGGAGCCCGGGATGCAGAGTCTCCGGATGGGTAAGGCTGCTCCCCAGGGAGGGTGCCCAGCAGGGACAGCAGTGGGTGGGTGGTCCTCTGTCCCCCTCCTCATCTTCCCACTGGCAGGGACAAGCTCTCTGCAAGCATGACACCGCAGGCCCCTCTCCCTTCGCCTCCCCCACGCGCTCCGGTGTCCCCCACCACCACTCCCCCAGCCTCCGCAGTCATCCTCCCGTCTGCGGCTCGGAGGAGCCCCCCACACTGGGGTAACCAGAACCAGCTGCGTCGGCGTCGGAAACCTGACCCTGTGAACACAAGCCGGGGAGCAGCCTGAGCAGAGAGGCGACTGTGAGACTTCACCCCCTGCGGGGTCCCCCCTGCATCACTGGGAACACAGAGTCCTCATGCCCGGTGGGTGCCAGCTCCGGACCAGAGTGAAAGACCACCAAGCTGGGTCTCCAGACCCCCAGGTTGGAAGCTCATCTGAGTTGCCAGCTCCCTGCCCGGCCTGGGCGATGCTTTTCCCTCATGGGGGGGACACGCTGCCCCCCCCTCTACACACACACGGCTCTGCCAGCACACAGAGATGCCTGGAGGGACATTCCTGTTTGTTGGGGATCAAATATTCATGGCAGAGACATGGGATACAGCGAAAGGCACTTACAGAGCAGGTGTGAAGGGACCAGAGCTGTGTCACAGCAGGGGACAGCAGAGCCACCGGCACAGCTCCCAGGGGCTCGGGGCACAGCACCGTCCCTGACTCCACCACGGCACCAAGTCCAGGGTGAGCGATGTGGCCATGGCTCTGTTCTCAGACAGCCAGGGAGATAAAGTGTTGGGGATCAGGCACAGGAGGTGCCTGCACAGCTGAGCCTGACCCCAGCCTCATGGCTGCTGCTGTCGGGGGGGTCCCAGAGCACCCTGTCTGCAGGCTCTGGGGCTGCCAAGCTGCCAGAAGGATTAAGGGAGCTGCCCCTTAGGCATCCTGGTGCAAACTGGTCACAGTGGGAGCTGGGGTGGATTCGGTTGGACACAGACACAAGCTGCTGGCACCCTCTGGCAAAGGACACCTGGAGTTTTACACTTTCCTCGGAAAAACCAAGGAGCCTCATCTGGCCCCAAACCTCTCCAGAGTCCACCTGGGAGTGGAGGCTGCTTGTCCCTGCTCCCTTGGGTCCAGATCCCAGCAGAGTCCCCCAACAGCAGGGTCCCCCAACACACTTGGCTAGGGAGGTGAGCCTGAAGCATGGGTCTCAGCAGAGCCCATCAGGTGGACAGTCCCCCATGTCACCATCAGGACCCCACATCCTATTCCCAGCAAGCCATACACTGAACAGATCCAGGGCCAGCACCTTGGGAAAGGTGGCCCTACTCCATCAGCTGCACCAGCCCCTTCCCAGCTGCCCCCAGCCAACAGCTGGAGCCTGTCTATTGGCTCATGCTTTTGCAGGGCGGATGATTAATCCCTTCTGCTAATTGGAGACATGTGGCTAGAGGAGTGCAGGCAGCCGGCAGCCCCACGCTGTGGGCATGCAGGAGAGCCCCAGAGCTTGCCCTGTCCCAGCACTGGCTGGGGGCCAGGCGTCCCACCAGTGCTTCTCCAGCAGTCCCAGCATGGGCTGACAGACCAGGATTAACGGGGGATCCCTGGGACAAGGCTTCTGATGCTGGAGGAGCTCTTGCGGGAGGGCTCACCCAAGGAGATGCAGAACTGGCTGGAGTCTCAAGGAGGAAGAAGAAAGCCCCACCAAGTCAGGCACTGCAGACTAAGGTGCCTGTCCCCATGTCTCACTGCAGTGTGGGACATCCTCCCTGAGCTCCCTACGCAGGCTAAACCTCCGTGTCCCAGAGTTATCATGGGCTTATGCAGGAGTTACCAGGTCTCTGCCAAACTGGGTTGTTCTGCAGCATGGCCACAGGTCTGAGGTGGGCTGAGCAGTTGGGTCTCCATGACCTCAAGTCACAGACATTTTCTCTGCCTCTGTAGCTCACCAGCCTCTCCATCCGCAGTTCTCCCCCACCCTGTTCCTCTGGATACAAGCATTTCAGCTGCTGGCCCAGAGCAGACTTTGGCATCCATTGCAGTTGTCCCTGCCAGCCACTGCCAAGCTGAACTAGCATGTATTTATGTGAGGAGGGCCGTCTTGATTTAAAAATAGGCAGCTCTAGAGAACCACCATGATCCTTACTGCTGCAAACACATCATGGTGCTCTAGTCCTGGCACTTCTGTCATCAGCTGTAAGGAATTAGACCCGGTTGCTCCTTTGCCAGTCAAAGGCCACTGCACTTCTGCTTCTCTGGGCCCCTTCTGAAGGGGGTTTACTCATCTACAGGGGAAGTGTCTCCATCTGCAACCACCTCCAAAGAATCTCTGCAGAGTCAACAGAGAGAAATTGAGCTTTCAGGTTCACCTAACTTATTTCAGATACTGGCTTTAAGATGAGAGAATTCTTCCTCTGTGTGCAAGAGGATAGAGGTGATAGAGAGGATATTGAACCTGTGTCTCATCACCAAAGCCTGCCCACACCAGCAAGCTGAACACCTCCCTGAAATACCATGTCTATCTAACCATGAGCCATCTTCTTGCTAAGAGACGATGTCCTCCAGCCCCATAGGAGAAGATACCTCAGTCCTACAGCCCTTCTGTGGCCCCTATCCCCATCCTCTGCATGAGTGTGAGCCATATCCCCAGAGGAGGAGATCCCTGTGAGCTCATCAGTGCTAACACCAGGTGCAATTGGTTCCAGCACCTCCTTATGAGACCTCCCAGGGGTTCCTCATTGATAATTTAATCTGTGCTGATTAGATCCTTCCTTACACATGGCTGAAAAAAAGCATTGGAAGCCCCTTGAGCCCAGAAGCAGCCTGTGAGGAGCACACTGGGAGCGACCCCTACAGCAGCTCTGACCTCACTGTTGACAAACTTTTGTCTGTAGCTGCTGTGTCTTCATTAGGATATCAAGTGTTGCCCTCATGTTCATCCCAACCTCACTTTGCTCTGTCCCCAGGTGCCAATGGTGAGCGGTGCCTCACGTCATCCCCTCCTGGGTCCCCGGGGACGCCGCACGACAGCTGTAGCATTGCCCCACTGACACCTTCCCAGTCACCGGTAAGGCTGTTGTGGTGTCCCCTGGGGCTGCCAGGGTCTGGCTCCCCACTGTTGTCCCCTCTTTGACTGGTGGTCACCCCCCAATGCTTCCCCTCCTGGTCTGGTTGCCATCCCCACCGCACACCCCGGTGTCAGCTGAAGGATGGGTTAGTCTGTCACCAGGGTTCAAATATTCTCCTTAACTGTGGGATTTATGGGATGGAGGTTTTTCCAGTGCAGGAGGTTGGCAGGAGAGGAGCTGAAGGAAACACCAGCATAAGTTGAGCTCTTTGCAAAGCTCCTGGTCTCCGCTTGCTCCTACCCGGACATCCCAGGGGACTGCTCAGAATGGGAGCAGGCAGGCGGGGAGCCCATCAGAGCCCCTTCCTCCCCGGTGTGTGCTGTCCCTGCAGCTCCCTGAACATGCACATTTCTGAGACAACCACCTCAGCCACGCTAACCGACGGCTTTTTTTCGCAGCTAGCTAATGTCTGCACTTATCAAAGTGAGATACGTTAAAAGTTAATGAGGGCTTTTAGCTTTCCGTGTCCGCCCGGTGCACTGGGAGGCTGCAGCAGGGGGGGCGGCAGTGGGGGGCAGTGACAGGGGCACAGGGCTCGCTGAACATTAGCAGAGGTTTTGTGGCTCCTTCATCACTGCTGCTCCCCACCAACTCCATCCACGCGCCTCCATGGAGGTTGATCAGGAGGAGAGGGACCAAAGGCAGGACCAGGAAAGCATTAGCTGTAGGAGGCAGCAGCAGGAAACCCTTACAGTAACTTGGGCCAGGAAGGTTTTTGGTTGGGTCACCTGTGGGGACACCTGGGAAGAGGTCCCTCAGACCAAGCTCAGCAGCAGGGAAGGCGATGGGGATTCTCAGCTAAAATTTACCAGGGTTCAAGCGTGGAGGGCTCAGCACCACCCCAACCCAGGAAGAAACAGACTCCCCCGCACCACCTCAGGCAGCCCCTGTGGGCAGAGGCTGCCGGCATCCATCCCTCTCTGGGGCTGCCCGGATCCCCTTGTCCCATGAGCCTGTCTTTCTTTGGGAACAGCCACAGGGACCCCCTAGAGCAGAGCCTGACAGCAGCAGTCCTTCTTCGCAGTGATTTGGAGCTGTGCAGGAGAAGGAATTGCAGTATTATCAGCATCACTGCAGAGAAAGCCTCAGCATCACTGTATCTCTTCCCCAGGCAGAAACCACAGGGCCTTCAGGCCTGATCCAGGAAGAAGTAACCCCTTCAGAGGCTTTTTTTAACCCTTTTTCTGGAAGCAGGGAAGCCCTGCTCACCCTCAGGACATAACCCATCCCTAACAGCTGCCCTTGTGTTTCAGAGGAGTGAGGCTCGCTCCCAGCAAACCGCCTCCTTCGCCGTGGTGGTGGCCATTGACTTCGGCACCACCTCCAGCGGCTATGCCTTCAGCTTCTCCAGCGACCCTGAGGCCATCCACATGATGAGGTGAGGAGAAGGCAGAGACCCAAGAGCTGCTTCCGGGGCTCTTAAAGGACTTTTTGCCTAAAGCGGCTGGAATTTGGTGTGCTGGAAGAGAGGGATGGAGCCAGGCTGGGCAATGAACATCCACACCATTACGGTTGAGGGATGCTGCCTGGGAGCAGCTGGTGGAAGGAACCCATGAAATGGGGTCTTGCACTGAGCCAGGAGGATGGAGTGAGAGCACTTCTTCATCAGCACTCTGTTATAATGACCTGCGTGGGTGCAGAGGAGCCCTGAAGGGGTTACACAGGGAGTAAAGCTTTCCCAAGGACATTGGTCCCTTCTTTGCACCTTGGTGCAAAGGTGTTTGAGGTTGTGCCCACATAAATAAATGAAATGGGGCAGAACCTGTTCTCTGGCCTTGAGGTTCACAGGCTGCTGCCGGCTCCTGTTTGCAGGAAATGGGAAGGAGGGGACCCAGGGGTGGCCAACCAGAAGACCCCCACCAGCCTTCTGCTGACACCGGAGGGTGTCTTCCACAGTTTTGGCTACACGGCCAGGGACTACTACCACGACCTGGACCCCGAGGAAGCCCGTGACTGGCTCTACTTTGAGAAGTTTAAGATGAAGATTCACAGCACCAGCGTAAGTCCCTGCTCCTGCCCTGACATCCCCAGGGAGTCCATGGGGACCCTGGCCAGGCTGGACTTCAGCTGAGCTGGCCCCAGTGATTTATCCCCCTTTGGAGCAAGCAAAGAGAGGGGTTGTCTGGGAGAGCAGAAATCCAGGAGGGCATGAGCGGGGCTAAAAGAAAAACACCTCATCTCCAGCATCCCAAACCAGAGCACCCAGCTCCCTGTTTGCTTTACACACACTTCACACATAATAAAGTTTTAACCCTTTGTGGGAGGGGAAATTTTTGGTTCCCCCCCATCAGGGCAGGTAGATGTGGCTGCAGAGCAGTGCTTCAAGTGCCTGTGCCCCAGACAGTCCCTTTGGTGTGGGGGGATGAGCACCCTACCTGAGGCTTGTTGATGGAGATGGGATGGGATGCTGGCAACATCCCTGCCCCCTGTGTGATCTGTTTGCTGTGGCTGCTCTTCCTGGCAGGACCTCACCATGCAAACTGAGCTAGAAGCTGTCAATGGGAAGAAAATGCAGGCGCTGGAGGTGTTTGCCCACGCGCTCCGCTTCTTCAAGCAGCATGCCGTGCAGGTAGGGGTGATGTGGAGGTAGTACACCATCCTGGGTCTCCCCACACCATTGCACAACATTGCTCCCTCCCCAAATGGAGTACAAATCGTGCATGTCATCTTCTCCATGCATTGCTTCCTGGCCCTTCACCAAGATCCCCAATGCTCCAGCTGGGGAAGGGTCACCTGCGGCTTATTGCCCGGCAGGAGCTGAAGGACCAGTGTCCGTCCCTGCCGGAGAGAGATGCCATCCGCTGGGTGATCACTGTGCCCGCCATCTGGAAGCAGCCGGCCAAGCAATTCATGCGGGAGGCTGCCTACAAGGTGAGGGGGCTCCTAGGGGTGGCTGTTGTCCCCTCACAGGAGGGTCTTCAGGGGTCATATCCTTCTCTTCCTCTCCCTGTGGGTCCTGCTTGCATAGCAAAGGGTCTCTGGCTTGTCCTGGAAGCCCAAGGAATTTGAGATGGACTCTGGCTGTTGGGCATGGGCTGGCTTTGAAACCTGGTGTTGGTGGGGTGGGAGGATTTCAGAGCTGGGTGTACAGCAAGAAGGAGACTGGGGATGGGGACATGTGCTCCTCTAGGGAAGGGGGTGTCCCTTGGGTGCTTGGTGCCACCGCTGGGTCCCTGGGATGGGCAGGAGCTAACCCACCCCTAAAGCAAGGCTGGTGCACCACAATAGTACGTAGGGCTGTGCAACACGGTAGTGCCTGTAGAGGCAAAAACAATGCACAAAAGCCAGGGTTGGGAAAGCTCTGCTGGAGCACAGCCGTGAGGCCACGGCATGTAAGGACACCCCGGTGCCCTGGCACCTTCTCTGCCCTGACTCCCCATCCTCCCCACAGGCCGGTCTGGTGTCCCCGGAGAACCCGGAGCAGCTGCTGATCGCATTGGAGCCCGAAGCCGCCTCCATTTATTGCAGGAAGCTTCGCCTCCACCAGCTGATCGACCTGAGCTGCAAACCCCCAGCCAACGGGCTGGCACCGGACCACTCCATCGACTCCAGCTTCCGCCAGGGTGAGCGGGTGCAGGGGACAGGGAGCTGCCGGATGGGTGATGGCAGAGGGTCCTGGCATGGTGTGGGGGCTGGAATAGCAGGAGATGGAGCAGGCAGGGATCCAGCCCTGCACACTAGGTCTTGAGGGCGTCTATCAGCAGCCCTGGGGCACAGCCCAGGCTGCAACAGTGGAGTCCTTGAGCTGAGCAATCCTGCAGCAGGGTGCTGGGGAGCTGGATGGTAAGGGGGCAGACTGGGAACACATCCGTCCCAGTGCTCTCACTTCCCCCATCCCAAGCTCCAGCTCCCACCCAGGGAGCAGAGGGGCTCTGGGAGCAACCCCTGCCTGGGGGGCCCCATTCTCACAGGGACTGGCACCCCAATGGGTACCTGGCAGGGAGCTGGTTTGAATTACGGTCCTGGCATTTGCCCCTCCTTTGACTTTAGGGACAGAGCAAAACCACAGCTGGTAAACGAGCAATTAGCACAGGTACTTTTTGTTGGGGAGCTGCTGCTGCTGCTTCCCAGCCCTTTTCTGCCAGCAGCCCTCCCAGCCCCTATGATCAGGGGGTACATGGGCAGCCCCCCCAGGCATCTCCAGCGTGGGTGTTTCTCCCCAGAGACCCCCAGGCTCCCCTCCTGGGTCTCCAGCACAGGCATCTCATCCTCTCCCACCGTGGCCCCTCGCCAAGGGCCTGACTCCCTCCTTGTACTCCTCTGCTCCCGGCGCTTTTCCACTTTACCATCTCCTTCCCTATAATTTTCCCTTCTCTGATGCTTTAGCAAACAAGGTGAGTTCTGGCAAAAGCCTTTCAGGTTTTTGCCCAGCTCTGGTGTGCACGGGGGCCAGCCCTCGGGGTTGCCCACAGCCATAAACCGAGCACAGCAATCCCTCACCCCCCATGTGAGGGCAGGGCAGGGCTGGTTCTACCTCCACAGGGACCCCCAGCCCATGGCATCTTCTGGTGGTGGGGGAAACTGAGGCAGAGATGAATGGGGCACCATGCCAAGGGGCTAAGGGGGAGGCTGTGGCTACTCCCCTCTCGGGCAGCCCCAGGGAGTCCTGCTCCCTGCTTTGCCCTCCTGATCCCCCCTCCCCAAGCCCATAGGGCCAGGGCAAGCGATGGCTGCTTTCCCAGGAATCTTCCAAGCTGTGTGTCCCCTGTGGTCTCAGCTCCTTTCATCTGCCCAATCTTCCCTTGACATGTCCCCACACCGCCCCAGGTCCTCAGGCCACCTCTCTGCTTCCTTCTCCCCGCGGTTCCAGCCGGAGCCATTTCTGCTGGCTCAGCTGGAGCCACCCCTGGATTCCTCCCAGCAGCTCCGCTTGGCCTTGGACATTCCATCTCCCCGCCTCCCCTTTCCTCCAGCCCGGCCCCTCCGTATCGGCTGAGCCTTCCCAATCCCACACCAACCTCCCCACTCCATGCCATAACCCTAACCCCAGGACAGGGAGAGGATCCACCCGCTGCTGACCAAGACCCTCTGCTGAGCTGCCTGCAAGGATGCTCATGGGAGACAGAGCACCCCTTCTGCTCCAGTTGCAGAGCCGGGGCTTTACTGGGGCAGAACTGGTTTGCCCAGCTGGGACTAAGCCCTGCAGCTGGGAGACCTGCCGATGTCTGCAACCCTTGTTTTCTGCTTGGCCGGGGGGCTGGGGCTGTGTCTGGATTTATGGAGGGGCTTGAGCTCCTCCTGGGAGCTAGAGCTAATGAAATTAATCTCTGTGTCCATCTTGGCATGACAAAAACAGGCTGGGATAACCCCACCTTCCCCAAACAGCTCCCTGCCCTTCCGGGCTGCTTTGATGTCCCCTGCCCCGGGACAGGGGGGGCAGAGGAAACCCCACCCGGGCTGGGGGGAACAGGGGAAGAGGCGGCATCGCCCAGGGACACCTCTGAGCTCAGGGGCACTGCAGGGGTTGGACACAATGAGGTGGGATCCTGTGGGGTCCTGAGCAGAGCATCGGAGGAGTCCACGGTGGAGCTGGGCCATGTCAGGTGTCCCAGCTGGAGGGAGGGGGCAACCAGTGCTCCCAGTGCAGCCCCAGCAGCATTCCCCACCCGATGCTGGGGGATCCTGGGGATGTTCCCAGCCTGATGCCAGCCCCTCCACTCTCTCCCGCAGCCCGAGAGCAGCTCCGGCGGTCCCGCCACAGCCGCACCTTCCTGGTGGAGTCGGGAGTGGGGGAGCTCTGGTCGGAAATGCAGGCAGGTAGGAGGGGTGATGGGCAGTGACCCCCCAGCCCCCCCAGGGAGGATTCACTGCGGGGAGATGGAGAAGCAGGAGTCCCCAATGATGCTGCCTGGGCAAGGAGATGGGGGCTGGAAATCCCCTCCATAGCAAAGCCCCCCAGAGAGCCCAAGCATGGCCCTGGCAGCACCAGGGGAGGGTCTTGCTGTGGGGGTGACATGGTTCTGGTCTGTCACTTGGTCTCAATCCCCCCAGACTAGGCCAGTGAGGGCAGGGTATGTCTGCCACCTTGCTGCCCTGTCATCTGGTTCACTCCAAGCAAACACCACCACATCCCACTCCTGCCTTCCTTCAGCTGTTTGGTGGGTTTTGGGGGGTGAGGGGAAAAAAAAAAAAAAACCAACAAAACCCCATATTTTGGTTAAAGCTGCATTTTTCCCTGGGGAAGCATCAGCCCAGGCACTGTTGTCCCAGCAGCTGCTCCAAGACAAGAGGGTGGGTGTCCCAGGGGTCAGCCTCAGCATGGTGCTGAAGGGCTGGGGGACACCCCCCTCCCGCAGAGAGTGAAGGGGTGCTCGGGACCCCGACTTGGACGCTGTCCTTGCCTGCAGGTGACCGCTACATCGTGGCAGATTGCGGCGGTGGCACGGTGGACCTCACCGTGCACCAGATCGAGAAGCCTCAGGGGACACTGAAGGAGCTGTACAAAGCCTCGGGTGAGCTGAGGGCCCCCAGACCCATTCCTGCAGCGACCCCCTTCTGGGCGAGAGTCCCCTCTCCCTGTCTGTCGTGTCCGGGGCTGTGGCACCACCTGGTGACAGCAGAAAGCAGGGCAGGGGCTGGAGGGAGTGGGATGGGAAGGAGGCGGGGTGACGGGCTGGGGCGGGTTGGTGGGACAGGGATGCTGGGCTGAGGGGTGACAAGGTGGGACAGGGGTGCTGGTGGGACAGGGGTGCTGGCTTGTAAAGGTTAAGGTGGGACAGAGGTTGTGGGGTGACAGAGGGATAGAGGTGCTGGGATGGGAGGCTCAGGTGGGACAGAGGTGCCAGGGGGACAGGAGTTCTGGTCTGGAAGGGGCTCAGGTGGGATAGGGGTGCTGGACCAGTTGGACAGGAATGTGGGTGGGAGAGGGTAGGCATGCAGGGTGGGATGGGTAACAGGGTGGCTGCAGGTGAGACAGGAGCAGCAGCTGAGGCACCCCGGTTTGGGGACATGAAACCCCACTGGTGTCCTCGTGTTGTGTGGACGCAGCCACCTGGCATGCAGGGAATGCATCAGGTGACTTAGGGCTGTGATATGTCCTGGCCCATACCCATGGGCTTCCACCCTGCTTCCAGGGGACACACGAAACCCCTGGCCTTAGCACATCCCAGGGGTGAGATTTTGGCACATGGTGTACACCCCTGGAGAAAGGAGGCATCATGAGTGACAGCCACCCACCCAGGCTTCCCTGCAGAGGTGGGCATGGGGCTAGAAAACCCCAAGGCTACCTGGCAGAGCCATGCCACGGGGAGAGGCACCAAGCCCCTGAGGGACCCTTTTGTCCAGGAGACCACTGTGCCCGCAGTCATGCTGCCTGCCTTCTCCTTGATCCTGGGGAACACTTCCGTGCCCCTCTGGCAGCACAGGACCCATCCCTGTCCCCTGGGCAGGGGGGTCCCATCCACATCCCCCCACCCTGATCCCCCTGCAGAAGAGCAACAGTGGGGCTGGGGGCCATTGACTTGCACAGAAAGCGCCCCAGACCTTCCTAATGGGGGAAGGTGTCTGGGGACATGTGATGGGGGACATGGGGACATGTGTGCCATGGGGATGATGCCTGACCCAGCCCCCCCTGGTGCCCAGGAGGTCCCTACGGGGCTGTGGGGGTGGACCTGGCCTTTGAGAAGTTGCTGTGCCACATTTTCGGGGAGGATTTCATCGCCACCTTCAAGGCCAAGCGCCCAGCTGCCTGGGTGGACCTGACCATCGCCTTCGAAGCTCGCAAGCGGGCAGCAGCCCCCTCCCGTGCTAGCCCCCTCAACATCTCACTGCCCTTCTCCTTCATTGACTTCTACCGCAAGCACCGGGGCCAGAACGTGGAGACAGCCCTCAAGAAGAGCAAGTAAGACCTTAGCTGGGGGGAGGTAACAGGGGTTGGGGACCCCTGGGGAGCATGTGACCCCGGAGGGACCAAAACTGGGAGGGGGAGAGGGCAGGTGGGGTGGTCTGCTCCTGGGTCTGCTGGGCTGGAAGATCCTCAGGGGAGGAGCAACAGGGAGCCTTTGGCAAGAGACAGCCCCTCTCCCTCCCCAGTGTCAACTTTGTGAAGTGGTCGTCCCAAGGAATGCTGCGGATGTCCTCGGAGGCCATGAGTGAGCTCTTCCAGCCCACCATCAGCCAGATCATCAAACACATTGGTAGGTCCCTGCATGTGTGATGCCTCCTTTCCCCCAGGCCGTGGCATCCCAAGCTATGCCCAGTGACCACCCTCGCTGGGGCAGGGGTGGAGGATTACGGGCAGCCCCCATCCCTGCCCAACGCCCCCCTCTCCCTCCCCAGATGACCTCCTGAAGAAGCCAGAGGTCCAAGGCATCAAGTTCCTCTTCCTGGTGGGTGGCTTCGCGGAGTCAGCCATGCTGCAGCATGCCATCCAGGTGGCCTTCGGCCACACCTGCCGCGTCATCATCCCCCAAGACGTGGGGCTGACCATCCTCAAAGGGGCCGTGCTCTTCGGCCTCGACCCCACCATCGTACGCGTCCGCCGCTCCCCCCTGACCTACGGCGTGGGGGTGCTCAACAAGTTTGTGGAGGGCAAGCACCCGCGGGAGAAGCTGCTGGTGAAGGAGGGCAAGAACTGGTGCACCGACATCTTCGAGAAGTTCGTCTCCGTGGACCAGTCCGTGGCGCTGGGGGAGGTGGTCCAGCGCAGCTACTGCCCAGCCCGGCCAGGCCAGCGAAAGACCATCATCAACATCTACTGCTGCGCCACCGATGACGTGGTCTACATCACCGACCCCGGCGTGCGCAAGTGCGGCACCATCAGCCTGGAGCTGGAGGCGTTGGGTGACACCGGCAGCCCGGCCCGTGGCCGCCGGGAGATCCGTGCCAGCATGCAGTTCGGGGACACGGAGATCAAGGTCACTGCCATGGATATCCGCACCTCCAAGACGGTCCGAGCCACCATTGATTTCCTCTCCAACTGAGCACCCCCCTCTCCATGGGGCTGTGTGGGGAGGAATGGGGACCTCAGGAACCTGCCCGCCAGCACCCACTTTGGGTTCCGTGGGTGCGAGGAGCTGGGCAGAGGGAACAAGCAGCCCACTGCTGGTGGCACCCCCTTCTCACAAGATACCCCAAAGATGTTTCCCATATGCTGCCAGGCAGTGCTGCACCAGGACCTGCACCTCCCATGGAAATGGGTCGGGGTCTGACTCCCAGAAAGGGTGACTGCACACCCAGCACCCATGAGTGGGATGGGGCCAGGGGCTCAGTCTGACCCCCCGCATAAGGTAAGGCATCTGACAGAGCCCACAGCACTCCCAGCTCCCAAAAATACCAAAGCACATGCTTTCTGTAAACCCACATTTCTATTTTTCACATATATTGCACGTCGCCCTCGCAGCTGGCATCCCCTGAGCAGCAGAGCTTGACGTGGCCCAGCGAGGACAGGGACAGTGGCACAAGAGGAGGGGGACCTCACCTTCTCCTGGACCCCTTTTAACTAGAGATTGGGGCACCCTGCAGCATGAAGCCCCTCACCCCAAAGGGCCCAGACGGGTTTATCCATGTCCACAGGGACAGGCTCACACAGCCCCCTGCACCCCGGGGTGCACACATAAATAGATACAACACCTCCGCACCCCCCTGGGGCCTCTGAAATAGCACAGCTTTTAGGGAAGGGAGGGCCTCATACCCCTCCAGGGTGTCCCTAGTGCCCCCAGAATGTCCCAGTCTGCCCAGGGAGCGTCCAATCCACCCCACTCTCCAATTTGGGTTTTAATCAGGTTGCAGCCACCAGCTTCAATGTTCCCCGAGTGGAGGGGGCTTTAATGGGGGCGGACTGAGCTCCAGCCTCTTCTCAGCTGAAGATCATTATTTACCTCTACAGATTTCTGTACTTAAAAAACCCCACACATACTCACAGACGTGTACATATATATATCTATATATTTTTATATATATATATAGGCACATAAAGCCTCCTGTTGCTTTCAAAACTGAGCCACTTCTCCTGGTCCTTGTAAAAAAAAAAAAAAAAGAAGGAAAAAAAAAAAAGAAGAAACAGAAGGAGACTAAGGCAATGTCTGCAACATGAGGAGATGGAGGGGTATGGCCATGGGGATGGGCACTGACACAGGGACACTGGCACTAGTCCTGGAGCCACCCAGTACCTGGCTTCCCAGCCTCCCTCACACTGCTGGATCCTGCCCTGGCCCATGGCTCCAAATTCCAGGAGGGAAAATTTCACCCTGGGGGGGCTCAGCTGGGGCTCTGCCATCCCCAAATGCCACCTCTCCCAGGGAGGACAGGGGGGGAAAAAAGTGAGGGGGAAGCAGCACAGCTGGAGGCAGCAAGCAGGATTCCTCCCTGAGGCTTTGGATGGAGATATTCCAGCATTTGTGGAGCCCCTCCCGCACTTTAGGGACCCCCTGACCCCACAGCGGGGAGGGCAGTCGTGCTGCTGTGGCCATGGTGGCTGGGGAGGGGGGGGGAAACAGCAGATCACCCCCAGTTCCATGGTGGCCACAGAGCTGCAGCCCCCAGGGTTGGGGGGTGGTGGTGGGGTTGGGTGGGTTTCTTCTTTTTAAAATTTGAGCTTTCTCCTCGGGAGCCACGTGGGCAGCAGTGGAGGGCAGGGGGGGCTAGTCAAAGCCGTGCCAGTCGCTCTGCTCCGAGTCGTACTCCAGCTCCGCGCCGATGCAGCGCACCCCGTCCAGGAGCATCGGCGTGCCGTGGTGCCGGTCTGCAGGACAGGAAGGGACAGAGATGGGGTGCAGCCATGTATGGTCTCAGGCTGGCCCAGAGGGCTTGCTTCACCTTTTTGAGGGCCCTTTTTGGAGTGGCTCACAGGTCTTCTCACCCACGGTCCCCACACAAGGGATGCCAGCACCCAGGGGGCTGGAAGATGCAGGGATGCTGCACCCTGTCACCAGGTCGCCACCTTGGGGCAGGTGCTCAGCTCCCAATGTGCCAAGGCTCGGGCACTGCAGTGCATGGGGCACTGGGGGACAGGCTGACACACATGGTGGGGACACAGCAAGGCAGCAGGGGGATGCTGGGGAACAAACCACCAGCCCCACGGACAGGCCATGTGGAAAATGCCGGTGAGAGCAGGCACCATGTCACACAAAGCAGAAGCTGAGCTACAGAAACACTGCTCTAATTAACAAACCCAAATTAAACAGCCAGGTGGAGGAGGGAGAGAAAAATTAAAGACTGCTGTGCTGCCTAACGAGCAGGGGTGTTTGGAAGAGAGGGGAGCCCAAGTGGGCTTGACCACAGCCCCCAGGCTGGGATTAGGGGGAAAATGGGGGGGAAAAATGGGGTGTCCCTGACCCACCCAGTGCAGGCCCCCCTCCACGCAGCCCTTCACCCGGGAAGGGCCCTCAGCCTCATCTCTTCGGCTGTGGATTTTCAAGGAGAAAGTCGTCCGGTTTAGACAATTTCTGGGAAGTGTCCACCAGGTGGGGAACGTCTGCAGTGGCTGGGCTGGGAGAGCTGGAGGGAGACGGGCTGGGGAGGGAGAGAGGGAGGATGGCGCAGGGTCCTGGGGGTGCAGGAAGCATCCCTGGCTCCCCAAAAAGAACAGAAAGCAGCCAGGTCTGCAAGCGCTCCCTGCTACCACTGGCTGCACCGGGGAGGAATCGCTGTTCCAAAACCCAAGGAACTGCACCCAAGGAGGCCCCCACACCGCTGGCAGACCCTTACCCATGACACGGGCTTGTACCACCACCTTGACACAGGCACCTTCACCAGTCTCGCTGGCCAGAACCATCTCCTCCTTCAGGACACCTTCCTTGTGTGCCGTGTACTCGCACTTCACGCTGTAGCCTGGGGACAGAGACACCCTGGCAGATGGGCTCCGGTTGCACCTTTCCTATCCCACCCCGGGAGCCCTTCCTCACCCCTGGCACCCAGAGGCAGGGTGCAGAGCTGGGGTGAGCCTGGGGCAGAGCTACCTTGTCCCATTCCCACCACCAAGGTGCTGGGAACCAGTCTTGCTGGGTTCCCTCCCCACCCCCTGTCTCAGCTTCCCCACCCATGAGGCAGAGACAAGGATGCTGAGCTGTGGTGAAGCTCACAAAGCTCCACAGAGATGCAGGTGATGTTTTGGGGGACACAGGACGCTGCTTTTCCCAGTGCCAGGCTGAGGGCACTGCTGTGATGGTGCCAAACATCCCCCAACACCTTGAGTCCCTGGCACCTCTAAGACCCATTTGTCCCCATCACCCAGGGGATGGGAGGTTTGCACAGCCCCACAGCAGGACACCAGCACACAGCTCTGCGCCCCCAGCCACAGCTGAGGGGTGCTGAGACACAGCACCCACCCATCCCAAACCCCAACCTTCCAGCCCCACACACAGCCCTAGCACACAACAAACAGTGCTGCCGGCAATGCCCCAGACAGGAAAGCACCTGATCTCCTACCAGCCAGGCACACCCGTGCCAAAATTGCCATGTCTCCCTCCTTGCAGAGCAAAGGAGACACAGAAACACCTCTTGGAGCCCCCAGCTTGGAGGAGATGAGGGCTAGTCCCAGCCCCACGCCGCCGCCAGCACAGTGACAGAGCTTTGGCAGGGCCAAAGGAGGCAGTTGCTTTTGATCCACAGGAAAAAAGCACAACATAAAAAAATAAAGGAGAGGTGGAAAATTAAACCATGCTGTCCTTTCCTCTGCAGAAAGGCATCAGTCAAACCCTGGTTGGGGCGCACGAGCTTGGTGTGAGCACATGGCCATGCTCCCCCTGCAGAGCTCACAGGAAGGCACCCCGACATGGCTGGCACAGTGGGGTGCTGCAATGGCACAAAAAAAGAAGAAATAAAAACATGCTGAGCATCACCCAGGCTCTGGGGCACTCACAGCAGTCCTGGGGCTGCTCAGCCCTGGGGCTCGGGAACACTGACCGCACACGGGGAGCACAGTGGGATGGAAGAGAGCAAACCATCTAGGGGCACGATGAATCTTTCTCAGCTGCTCCTCTAAATCCCCAAGCTGGTGTGGGGCTCAGGCCCCCAGTGAAGAGCTGAGAGGCCAGAGGGGAGTGGAGCCAGGAGCTGGAGGAAAGCTCGGGGCAGGGAAGCACTTTTTCTGCTCACATCAGGCAGTTCCACCTTAAACAGGGATGAAAGGGAAGCTGGAGGGAGAAGTAGTGGCAAAATCTCCTCCTGTGGTGGCAAAACCTCCTTCTTCCAAGCGCCAGGAGTCCCCTTATCTCCAGCCCACACTCACCCGGGGCCGCTTTGTCTCTGTGTCTGTGCCACATCACAGCCCCGCTCGCCGCCACCGCAGCCGGGAGCCAGACACCATGCTCTGCCCAGGCTGGGCAGTCCCGGGACCGCCGGCAGTGCAGGAAGAGGATTTGGCCCATGGCCAGGCAAATCTGGGAAGCTCCATCCATGCCCACAGCCCAGGATGCGGGAAACAGAGCCTCAGGGGGAGCCCAAGCTGTCACCAGGACCCCAAGGACCTGAGGCATAAACGCCTCTGAACCGCTGCAAGGCAGCAGACACCTCCCGGTCCCCCTGGAGCTGCTCAGGATCCCCAAAGGACTCCTTTCCCCAAAGCCTCAAGAGCCCTGGCCCCGAGCCCGAGCCGGGCACGCCAGCCCAAGGTGGGAAGCTTCAAGCAAACAAAGCTTAAGTGCTTTGCTGGGCCAGGGCCAGCAGCAGCGCGGGAAGAGCCACAGCCCCCCCACTCCTGGACCCCCGGCTGCCGGGAGGCGGCAGAGGGAGAGACGGCGAGCTGCAGCCCCAGGGAGCTGGAGGGAACAGGAATGCGGGAAAGAGCATCCACCGGCTGCTTGTCAACCAGAGCTGCTGGCACAGGACCAGCCGAGGTGACCCAAGGCACTTTTCAGCCTGCTGTGTCCTCAGGGCAGACCCCATGTCCCCAAGACAGCTGCCACCAAGCCCAGGGTGACGCTCAGTTGCCCCAGCCACCACACCAGGGCCATCGTGCACAGCCCTGCTCCCTTCTCCCACCAACGGGCTGGCAGCAAAATGACCCGACCAGAACCAGGCCGGTGCCCAAGCCTGGTGCCCCTTGGAGCAAACCCTGTCCCTGTCCTTGTCCCTATTCCCACCAGCCTGTGAGCTCTGCTCCACAAACCCTTGGCCACTCTTCTCCTCCCGCCTCCCAGACCAATCTGAACCCACAAGAAACAGCAGCTGATTGATGAACATTTGGGATAAAAGAGCATTTAACCTCCCAATTGCAGCTAATAAATTATGGAGAGACGTGTATCCGCAGGGGACAGAGCAACAGCCGCCGGGCTGGCTGCAGGCTGTGACTGAAACTGTGCTGCCATTGGGGATGGGAAGGATCGAGCAGGATTGGGGGAGCAGGAAGGGGACGGGGCAGAGCATCCAGCAGGACCCTCGATCCCACAGCCACGATGACAGGGGCTGCCACGTGCCCAGCTCCCAGCGTGGGCTCGGATGGGGCTGAGCCACCACAGACACAGAACAAAGCAAAGCCCAGGTAATTCCTCTGCACGGAGCCACATCGGGTGCTTACGTTTCAGGACATTATTCTCCTTCCCTCCACAAGAGAATTAGCAAGAAGCCTGGAGAGAGACAGAGAGGTGACCTCCCCTCAGCTCCAGCCTCTTCTTTAGGCAGACCCTCAACGCAGGCAAAGAACAGACAGAGCAAGTGCTAAAAATATCAGCACGTCTGGACTCTGTTCAGCAGGTTCCTGGATTAAAATGCCACAAAAGCTGCTCTCCAAGTGCACAGGTCGGGGTCAGGCGTCTCCCAGGAGGTGCAGTGGAAACACAGATTCCTTCTCCATTCCTTCTCCAGTGCAGCGCTGTAGGGATGAGCGCCAGGATGGGCCCCAGCAGAGGTACGGCCAGGACCAAATGACCCCCCTCACTGCTAACAGCTGCAGCAGGACCTGTCCCCAAAGGCCCACAGGATGGGGACAACCCAGTCGGCCTGCCACACACCCCTGTGCTCAAGGGAAGGATGAGTCTTGGGGTTTGGAAAGCGCTTTGGAGGACACTCACCCATTGAGTTACCCTGAGGCAGGAAACACCCTCGCAATAAAAGCTGTCAATGTGAGCTTCTGGGGAGCTCTGGGCTCCCCAAGTAAGAGGAATCATCCCCCATGCCTGAGAAGGGCTCAATACAGAGGGTCATGGGTGGTCCCAAGACCAGGGAACTGCCAACTGTCCCCCAACCCATGGGAGCACTTGGTTTGTGCTCCCCATGGAGCCCCTGCATAAGCCAGACACCTTGCCACCCTCACAGACACTCAGGGGTACATCTGGGTCTGGCAGCCCCCCAGTCCCTTTGCTGCTCACCCCATCACCAGCTGCAACAAAGCAAGAGCAGGATCCAGGACCCAGCACAGCAGCAGCTGGGTGGACAAAGAGGAGACCTTACCTTCTGGTAGAGTGGTGACACTGATGACTCGGAGGTTGAGGTTGGGGAGAGGCACGGCACAGACTTCCTTCCCCAGCCTCTGCACCAAGGGCAGGAGGAACGTGATCTCGTACTTGTGGAGGATCTTCAGGAATCCCACCTGCAAGGGTGGGGGGGAACAACACAGCAGGGGTTCACAGCATGTCTCAAGTAGGTGTTCAGCTGTGGAAGGAGGTCGTCCCACACTGACATTGTCTCCTCCACCTCCAAATCCCACCCTGGGGACAGGAACCCACCAGGCATTGGGCACCCAAGAGCCCACAGGAAAGTGGGTGGCAACAGCTGGAGTGGGTGAGAGGGGGGGGGACGGACTGCTTCCTAAATAAATGGGAAAATGTAGCAAACACATTTTGTGTAGCCAAAATGGACAAGCAGAAAAAACACCCAGTTCTGGGGCAAAGCCCCAGGAACAACCACCCTTCAGAGTCATGGGAGCAGAGATCAATTTTCCCGGCTGCTGTTTCTGGTCTCTAAATGCCAAGACGTTTCCAAGAGCGTGCCTTCAAACCTCATTTATCCACTGCCACGATGAAAAACAGAGCCCTTTCAGGAGCCAGCTGCCTCCAGAGCAGGGTCCGTCTCTATCGCACTCAACAAAAGCCATTTTGGGTAAGGAGCAGCAGGCTCCCCGCCCGCTGCGAAGCTCCGGACACACCAGCAAACCCTCCCTGTAGCAGAGCCCATAGCACGGCCAGGATCTGGCCCAGCCGAGAGGACAATCCCCTCCTGGGGACACAGGGTACCCAGTGCTCACCAGTTGCCACAAACCCTGCTGGCAAGCAGGGTGAGCAAGCCCTGCCACAGGCACAGCTCAGCCGGGAACTATCGGCCTTCCATGTACACATACATGTGCAGCCTGCTCCAAGCTGCACGTCAGTCACCACATAAATACATCTATAATACACACACACACACACACGTATATCTATCTATACACACGCAGATATGAAATGCATGCCATATGCTTGCACATTCCTGGCCACGAGCAGCTCCAACTGCAACAAGAAATGACAGTGAGCAACTTTGGAGATTTTAAGATCATGGGAAGACATTTGGTGGCCACCCCTAAAGAGTCTTTCTCCACTGGAGAGAGGATGGGGGTCTTCTCCTGCCTCTGAAACTCATGGTGGGACATGGTGTGGAAGAATTGCGTGGTTAAACACGGCCCTGACCCAGACCCACGTGGCACCAGGACACTGAGCCAGGCTGGTCCTGCTGTGCCATCCAGGCTGGCAGTGCCAAGGGCAGCAGGCAGCAGCCCCCCTTCCCCGGAGAGGCACGTGCAGTGGCGGGGCGCCCACGGCACGCTGCATGGCACGGGTGGGAAAAATAATAACAACCACCCACAGATCAGCAATTGCTAAGCAATTCACTGCCATTTTTAGGGCGATAACCCATCATCCGCCCGATACAAATAACTGACTCAGAGCTGACAGGGAGCTTCAGATTGCTCTCCTGCACGCAGCTCCGGAGCAGCCCCCGTGCTCTCTGAGGGGTTTATTCCTTGGGGAAAAAAAGGGCCTCCAAAGGAGAGGCTGTGACTGAGGGACCAGTTTGGCATAAAGGTGAAGCCGGTGACAGTAAAGCTTCTCCAGGCAGAGGACTGGCAACCTGCACCTCCAAGTCACTGCCAAGTTGCCCATCTCACACCCAGACCCCACCACCACCAAAGCCCACAGCACACCAGCACCAAAGCCTCCACTGCTGGCACTCAGCCCTGCTGCGTGGGATGAGGAGCCGTGGGACAGGGCAGGCAGTGCATGCTCGGGTCTACAAACCCACTGGGTTGAAATATAAGGTGTCATTAAAGATAGCTTGCTGTCCCCACTGCCATCACCAGCCCCCTGCGTGGTTTGGGAGCCACCATCAAAGCTGAAGCCACACTAACACCCTCCCACGGCCACAGGCACATGGCTGGGGGGAGCGAGGAGAAGCCACAGCACTGCTGGTGCACAGGGCGAGACTCAGCCCCATCCCCTCCAAACAGGGGCAGAGGAGACGGTCCCACTTCCCCCCCAGGTGCAGCAGGTCCACCAGCCTGCCCTGCCAGGACTGGGCTCCACTGCTTGTAACACCACCAGACCCTCATTTCCAGAGGGGGCCTGCATCCTACCCCAGCTTGTTGGACCTGGCCTGACCACCCTGCAAACACTGCCCAGATCAGGCAGGAGCAACACAGGCTGGAAGCCCTCCCCAGCCGGCCACTCCTGTGGCTAACAGAGGCTGGATGCAGTAGTAGGAATCGGAGTAAATGGGTCAATCCAGAGCAAAGCACCCAGCTGCCCACAGGGAAGAAGCACCCCAAGAACTTGAGTCCTAAGTCCCCAGGTGGGCTAGAAAGTGAGAGGGGCCAGAAACACCCCAAATCTGAGACCTATGATGGAGATGAAGCGATGTCTAGACGGGCAGTGAGGGAAACCTCCCCAGAGCAGGCAGAGCTGCAGCAGAAGCCACAGGCAGCAGGAGCCCCACAGCTCAAGGGGCTACAACAAGCACCCACCCCACGTGGCCCCCAGGACAGACCCAACCCCCCGCTGGGTGTGAGGAACGGCTAGTGTAGCAGCAGTACCACGCTCATCCCCCAGGTCCCAGCTCCCACCTTGACAAGGAAGCTGCCATCCTTCTCCTGCATCACCATCACCACCGAGTCGTGGAGCTTCTCGTCGAAGTGCACGTGGCCGTGGGTCCCCTCAGCGGGTTGGCTGGGGGCGAAGCGCACACCCCCACCCTTTGCCTTGCTGCCTGTGCAGGGAAGAGAGGACAGAGCCCAGGCATCACTCTCTGCCTGCCTGGGACGCACCCCCTTCGCCCACAGTTCTGTGTCCCCCCACAACCTCCAGGGAAGGACTGGGGCTGGAGCACTGAGGGGCTTCCCCAGTTTCCCCCCCTCTCTTTTCAGAAACACCCTGTGCCACAGGCTGGGGAGGGGGGACATGGACACTGGTGACCAGCAGCCACAGAGAGCTCACCCTCCAAGCAGCAGGGGAACACATGGGCCAGTGGATGCTCAGAGACTTCGAGCATCCCATCCATTCCCCAGGCTCAGCAACATTTGCTTGTTCCCATGATTTTCCCGGGGTAGAGGAGTGGGACAAGCAGAGACATGGACTGTGGAAGAAAGAGGGCACAGGTGGGACAAGGACAGGGGGAAAGGAAAGCTTCCCCAGGGAAGGGCTCCCGCACATCCCAGGATGCTGGGCAGGGATCTCTGGTGCTGCAAAGCTGGCCACCATGTTGGGGAGCAAACCTCACAGTGCCCTGGGGAAACCCAAAAATGCAATGGCACCTGCCTGGGGACACTGAGGTCCCCAAGGCCATCAGGAGCCCGCACAGAGGCGCAAACACTATGTGCCCTTTTGCTTGCACTTTTGCAATACATCCTCTGTGAGCTTCCAAGAAAAAAAAATAAAATAAAAAGCCTCTTCTTCCCCCCCTCCTCCCCCCGCTCTCCCCACTACACCCCAAGAAACCCCCTGGTCTGGCTGATGATTGCATCCATCTGGCAGCGTCCGGGAGCAGATTGCCGCCTCCTTAAAGAAAAGGCTCTTTGTGCTTTGGCAGGCTGGAAACGCTGGAGATTTAATAACTCGGCATTGTTCAGCCGGAACAGCTCGACAGAAATCCCTTCCCTGCACGCAGGGGAAAACAAGAGACTCGGCCGCTTGCAGAGCGATGCAGCTGCACGTGGCTGCAGCGGGGAGAGGGACACAGATGGAACCCTCCCTGCTTACACGCAGGCAGCCCCCAGCCCCCCATGACAGGGAACAGCCACCCTCTGCCCCACAGAGCCTTTATGAGTGCCACAGGGCAAAATAAGCCGCGGGATCTGTGTGGATCCCATAAGCTGGCTGGAAGCTGCAGCTAATGGGCAAGGCTACAGACAGTTGTTGCCACTGGGCATCCTGATACCAGCACCAGGCTTGGAGGACCCAAACTCTTACACTCACCACGAGACCAGTAGGGAAAATCCCAAATATGTGTCTTCATCACACAGCGCTTGGAGGCAGTGCAGCTGATGCCTGGCACATAACCCAGGAGCATCTCCAGAGGGCACCCAGCCACTGTCCACCCAGGCAGCCACGGTGCTTGTCTAGCCCCCGGCATAGTGTTTGAAGACCCTCAGGAGAAAGGGAAGGTGGCAGCCAGGCACCATGGGCAGCTGTCCCAGGAACCAGCTGTCCTGGGAACAGGGTCACCCGCCAGCATGCACCCGGTGACCTTGAGAAGAAGCACTGCACAGTGCCCCTGCCCCGGGCTCAGGAGGGGCTGACAGGGATGGTCCTCACCCTGGCAGAGCCTGGACAGATGATGGTGGCACCTCTGCAGCCCCGGGCATGAGGGGCAGGGTGGAAGGGGCAGAGGCACCTACCCACACAGGACTTGCCGTGAGTCAGCCAGCATGGAAATCTCATTAGGGGTGAAATGCAATTGTGCATCCTACAAACACCCAGCAGCACAGGGAGGGGCTCCATCAGGCATGGACTCCATCAGGCAGGGGCTGGGAAGAGAAATCACTCGGAGCTGGTGTGTTTTATCCTGAGTCCCCGAGTCCTACCACAGTCATAGCAATAGGGTCACTTTACCTGCCAGCTCCCGCACAGTCAGCGTGCTGGCAGCCAGTCGGGTGGGTTTGGGGGTCCAACCCACGCCTTCTACAGAGAGGGGGGCCACCTGCCTCACACGTGTCAACAGCAATTGCAAGCTCTGGAAGCAGATGCCACCTTCAGAGTCACCACGTCACCCCCAAAACAAGGGTACCCAGGTCCTATCACACTCAGAGAAGCGGGGCTGGGAGCAGGGAAGCACAGAGGGCTCAGGGCTCCCCCAGCATGCTGCTCCCCACGGGGACTCACAGCCCCTCTCCCCCATGCTGCCAGGAATAAGGCAACCTGCCTGTCCCTTTGCATCACCACCGAAGGACTTTCCCCTGGTCCTGCCAAGGAGCCGGAGGAGGCTTCACCACTGACAGGAGGAAAGCCGCCGGGATGGAGCCATCCAGCAGCAGGGAAGAAGCTGCGGAGGCCAGAGCCGTGACCGGGCACACAAAGGGAGACGAAATCACGCCCAGCAGCAGCACAAAGAGCCTCTTCGGTCTTTGTCTCGACGCGATGGAGAGCCGGGCACTGCTGCCACAGGGCGCCTCGCACCAGCAGCCTTTTGGGGGTCCCCTCCCGGCACCGACAAAGCGCCCGGCTCCCCGAGCCCGGCACTGCCCACAGCCTTTTGGGGAAACATCCAGGGTCTGTGAGAGGCCAGGAGCACCCCAGGAGCAATCCAGCTCCCGTTGCCTCCCAGAGCAGCCCTGCCTGGGGCTGGGAGTGCCAGGGGTTGTGCCCATCACTGGAGGGGGCATCACAGCTAAGCTATGCCAGCAGCTCCCCACCAGACCCCCGAGCCTGCCACAAGCCCCCTCAGCAGGAGCTCGCTTGCAACTCACAGCAGAAAAAGCAGCAACGCTACTCCCGGTCCCCCACAGCCTGTAACCTGCTCAGCCGCTCCCAGGCATGGAGCGGGCAGCCCTTGCACCCGTGGCTGCAGGCAGAGGGACCACCAACAGGGCATGGGGCAGAGGGGCTTCGCTGGGAAGGAGTATCCAACTTGGTGACCGTCCCTGGGCTGGGACAGGCAGCCCGGGACGGGGTGAGGTGCAGGCAGGCAGGCCGGGGGACACCAGGGACACTCACCCTTGCTAGCCGTAGCCATGTGTCCCCGTAGCGGTTGTCCTTGCATGAAACTTCAAAGGCACGGGCAGGAGGCCATCCTCCGGGGCTGCCACCGCTCCCGAGCGCCGGAGCTGGAGAGGGAACGGGCAGGATTAGGCAGCGGGCAGGCAGAGACACGGAGGGCAGCGTCTGCCCCAGCTGGGTCCCGGGGCCAGCCGAGCACCACAGACGTGACGGCAGCGCACGGCTGCGACTCCGGCACTGCTCCGGCACAGACCTGCCGGGGAGGAGCCTGCCTGCAGCCCGGGGGCGTCAGGCAGCCCAGCTTTGGGCAGCCGCGGGCAGCACGCCAGGGCCTGTGCCCAGCTCTACCCTGATCACACAGGCAGGGCAGGAGCAGCTCCTCTGTCCGCTCCACCATGACCTGACAGCATGACCCAGCCAGCTCCAGCTCCAGCTCCTGCTCAGGCAGCCCTTGGGGAGGCAGCCAGCCCCTGCCTGGGAAAGGGAGCATTCGCACCCCGGCACAACCATCACACCTCCCAGCTACCAAGCAGAGAGTACCCTGTGCCTCAGTTTCCCCACTCCCCTCCACCTGCCCCAGCAAGGGCTCTGGTGGCCACCACACCAAACCCCAAGCTGAAGAAGCCTTGCAGGCTGTTAGCAAACTCAGAAACCCCAAACCCGTTTCCCCGGGCCTGCCAGCACAGTTCCCATGGGAAGAGTCACTCTCTCCAGCCCAGGTGATGATGCCTCCCCAAGGCTGAGCTGTCCTGGCAGTCCTGCAGGATAATGGGGAGCCCTCATCAGCACCCCCAGCCCCAGGGTGAGCACTGACCCCTGCATCAAGGCAGGAGGAGCCATTGGAGCCAGGCTAGGGGCAACAGGGCTCACACCCCCCTCCTACCCAGGACCTGACACCCCCAAAGATTCCTTCAACGGAAGCTGAAGCTAAAACCTCCTTCCTGGGGTCACCCAGACCCACTGCCTCTCAGGAAGCCATAGAAGCCTAACCACAGGCTAGTAACACCACCAGGCACCCGAGGAATCCAGCAGCAAGATGCAGGTGCCCGAAACAGCGCTGTCAGCAGTCCAGCCTGATAAGCATGAGGAAATTCATGCAAAAAACATCAACCGCGTCAGCTAGGGGTAAATATGACTTTAAAAAGCAGAGCTGAAAGGGCAGGGAGCCTCTCCAGCAGTTGGGGGATTGGGTAGACAGCAGACCCTCACCATGGCCCCCGTGCCCCACAGTGCTGCTGCCCAAAGATAAGATGATCCAACCTGAAAAAGACACAGGAGGGAAAAGCCCAGGATTTGGGGATGGCTCAAGAGGTGCACCGGGACACAGAAACTGTCCAAGGGCAGCAAGGGGCAGGAGGAGACCTCGGGACAGGGCACAGCTCCACGGGAGGTTGGGGACACAAGGAAAGCAGCCCCCGGAAGGGACAAAGCAAGGGGAGGGCTTGGGAACCAGGGTGGGCATCACACCTAGGATCACAGTGGGGGCAAACGTAGGATCCACGGGCTCTCCATGCCCTTGAGGTCGTGGGCACTCCAGGACCCACCGTCAGTCCCACGCTGTCGGGCTCCCCCCAGCTCCCCGGAGAGTGGGTCCCCAGCGCTCTGCCCCTTCCCGGGCTCCCCGGCGCCCCGAGGCCGGGGGTGAGCGGCAGTGAGGAGGCGGCAGCGCTGACGCACGGCTCCCCGCCCCAACCGCACCTGGTGGCCCCAATCTGCCTCCGCCATCACCCGCGTGGGACCGGTCCCCGTCACGCGTGGGTGTGGGTATTCCTCCCTCTCCCGCCAGCTCATCCCCGGGGCTGCAAGAGGGGATGGGAGGATGCGCCCCCGGTGTTCTCCTCTGAGCAGCGGGCAACGGAGCGGCCCAGAAGAGCATCCCACCCCAGCCCACTGGGACCGGGGATTCGGAAACTTCCACCGAGGCGGTTATGCCGCGAAGGGACAATGAGGAGAGGAACCCCCGCCGCCCCGGGGAAGGGGAAGCCCTGGGGACCCCGGTCTCCAGCCCCGCTCCCCCCGACCCTCCTTTCCTCCCTCACTCACTCACCCCAGGCGCTGCGTCCCGGCCGCCGCCGCGCGCCCCGCTTCCCACTACCGGGACACGCCCCCTACCTCCCATTGGCCCTGCCACACCCACCCGCCATTTCTATTGGTCTTCGCCTTCCCCTCCCCCCCGGTCGGTCACGCCTCCCTGCCACGCCCATCGGCTGCGGCTCCGGCGGCGCCGCTTCCCCAGTCGCCCCTCGGGGCAGGGTCGTCTCCAGGGGGCGGGACTGTCGCTAGGGGAGGCGTGGCTAAAGGCTGGGGCAACCAATAGGGGGCGGGTGCGCCCGGCAGCGGGGCTCCGCATGCGGAGCCTGGGGAGCTGTGGGTGGCGCCGCGGCGAGCAGGGGAGCGGGTCGGGGAAGGGGGCACTCGCTCGGTCCCCCCCCATTCCTGGGCGATGCGGTTGCTATGACAACGTGTCATTTCCTTGACAATCTTTGGCGGCTCAGACCTGAATCTGCGAGCCCAGACCGAGCTGGGGCCCGGGCGCGGCGGCTGGGCTGGCTTGGCTTATCCCATCCCATCCCATCGAGATAATCCGGCCAGCCTGAGCTCCCAGGCTCTGTCTGTCCCCATCGGAGCCCGCGTGTCCCTTCACGGGTGGGATGGAGCACAGGAAAGGGCCGTGTCTCCCCGAGGGGACGGTAATGCACCCGGTAAGGATGGAGAGAGCCGGCTGTCAGGGGCGTCGAGGGTGGGAAAGGCAGCTGGGATGCGGCCCTGCCAGGAAAACGCTGCCGGTTCCCTTCCAAAGAGCACGTCCGCCCGCCTGGGAACGCTGCGGGGGGAGGCAGCAGCCCCCCCATGCGGGGCAAGAGCCACCCCCATGGGGGAGCAGGGTCGGGGCTTGCTCAGCCCCGGTGGGGACACGGGGAGAGGGGACACGGCACATCCCAGGGGTTAAGATGACCCACCCCTCGGCTCATCCCACGGCCCCCAGGCAGCCCCGGATTCATCCACAGCCTCCATATGCCAAAGCACTTAAATGAGTGGGGCTTCATTCCCAGGGAGCTGCTGTGTCCTCCCCTCCGGCACGCGTGACACCACGCACAGCTCAGCCCCCAGAGAAGGGACACCCCTCCACCAAGACACACAACACACCCACGCGCTGGAAGAAAACAACTGTTTTTTACCCTAAAAATACCACAGGTGACCCCGGTACAGTGAAAGTCATGCCCAGAGCCACCCTCAGGCATCGCCCCACCACTGGGGGGGACGTCCCTGGGAGAGAGGAGCGGAGGAGCAGGGGGTATCTCCGAGTACCCCCCACCCCATGGCTGGGTTGCCCATGTGCTCGGTGGGTGGCAGTGCCAGGCTGAGCGCCGGGGCTGCTGCCGAGGCACGGATTTTCTTGGAGATTACAAAAACAGAGAGCTTTGAGTAAAGGATTAAATCCCAGCCTCCGCTGGCACACGCCGCCCCGGCAGCCGAGCGGCACCCCCACACTGCCCACCGCTCCCTGGCACTGGAGCAGCTGGGAAATAAAGATGCCCAGGTTGGGGCAGGCGGGACCCCCACAGCGACTCGGCCTTGCAGGGAGGTCTCCAAGCCACATCCCGGCTTTTTAATTACTAACGGGGAAAGGAAGAACCGCTGCCATCGGCGGGCGCTGGCTGGAGGGCTGAGCAGAGCCCGTGCCGTAGTGATGCCGTTGCCACGCTGCCCACCAGCGGGCACCGGGGGTGGTCACAGAGGTGGGCACAGGGTCTCTGCTTCTGCATCCGCTTTTTCCACCTCTGCCTTTTGTCTTTGAGAGGCCACCCTGGGAACCAGGGCAACTGGGAGGCAGCAGGATGGCTCTTCCAGCTCAGGAGGAGCTCCCACGGGTGTGAGAGGTGGGGTTGGGGGGCAGTCTCGGGGGAGGGGCTGCCGGGTGGGCGAGGGTCCGCTCACCGCTGCTTGCACTGGGCTTCCTGCAGGCGCCGGCTGAGGTCATCTATCCGCACGTTCTTGAGGTGCAGCAGCTGCTCCAGCCTCCCCACCTTCAGCTGCAGGATCTGAGCAGAGACCCCAACACCCCCTCAGTTTGGTTTGGGGGGGGGGGGGGGGAGGGGGGCGGGGGGCCCACCCATCCGCCCC
>BJBW01000406.1:0-30611 GCA_004320125.1 Scolopax mira
CAGTCCTTCAGAGGCACTGGAATCTCCTTGCTTTTGTTGGTAGATCAGCAGAAGTTCAAAATATGAGAAATTTTTACAGGAATTATTGCTTAATATTTCCAGAGGATGGTATTTGACTGTCAGAGGCTTTCCCTGCAGTACCAGGACTGGCATAGAGGTAATTTTTAAGATGCTTTAAGTGTTGCAGTCTGCTATTTTAGTACTTTGACAAATATGGTTGACTATTTTTTGATAGAAAAGACTAGCAAGTAAACATTGCAAGGACAAGCAGGATTGCCCAGATGAAGATGGGCTTCTTAGCGGAGGAGAAAACATTGACGTTGTCACTTGAAATGTAAGAGAATCTTTGAAAATTTTTAACTTAGAGATTTTCTTTTAAACTACTACAGAATCTTAAAATTTGTCTATAAACCTTGGCAGATGAAGAGTGCACCTTGTGATGGATTCTCAGGAATACAACAAAAATCAACAGGACTACGTTGCATAAAACCACCTTAACATTGAAATATTGGGATATCTACAAGAAAATAGAAGCAAGAAGCTCGCTGCAGAGAGTCTGTCCGTCCTTAATGGTTTCTTTCCCAATTAGCCCTGGGGACCACAGCACGGCCCTGCCAAGGCCAGTGGGAGGCATTCAAAACAGGTGGGCAGGTGACAAAACAGATCTAAAAATATATATGTGTGTGTGTATATATATATAATGCATCTCTCACGTATTATATTTTATTATAAATTAATGTAAGAATTCAATAAAAGGGCAAGTATCACATGTACTTATTAATTTACAGATGAGTGTAAGTGGGAGAGGGAAGGCAGGGGGAAAGGTGGAAAGGCAGAAGAGGTACAATCCCACCTGGAATTTTTTCCCCATCAGGGCAAACCAGAACATGCAACAGAGACCTAAAAGCTGCCCTACATTTTACTCTATAGACAGCAAAACATCTAATACTGATGCTGATTTAAGACTCACCATTTAAGGCGAGACACAGGCAAGGCATCAGTGGTTCCTTGGTTCCAGAGGGAGGTTTTTCTTAAAATAACTGAAGTGCCATTACTTTGAACCCACCATCCTCAGGAAGGGGGTTTTGAGAAATAAAACCAACTTGGTTTTCAAGCTTTTGGTTGCAAAGGCACGTGAGCAAAAGTTTCAGAGTTAAACATATATGCAAAGGAGGATACACAGCACAGATGAATAATATATGCCTATAAATAAGCAGAAAAATAGACTTAAAATATCCGCATAACTATTAATTAGTTATTAATATTAGATCTCTGGTCTATTTCCCTTCAAATTAGCAATTAGCCACCCACTAGCAAAATGTCAATTGCAAAACAAGAGACTATATTTATAGTACAACCTACTTGGGGTTTTGAGAGACATGTCAGCCACTTCTAAATTACAATATCCCTATTGTGTGCCTTCTCAAATTAACACCTCACTTGCGTTAGAGGCGGGGGAAGTTTTAAGTAATTCCTGGGTATGAAGTTGGGCTGGACCCTGGCATAGGTGTCTCTTGAAAGGCCCTTGGCGCACAGTGCAGTGCAGCAGTGATGCTGGAGGAGTGAGTGTCCAGGAGATGGTAATAAGAAAATCTTCAACCTCATTTTATTATTTCCCATCCAGAGACCAGCTCTGATGGCAGAAGCAACACGTGGTGAGATGCAACACAAGATAACGCCTCATCTTTAGAGTGTATCCATACAGAACCATTGCCAAAAAAGGGAAAACAACCTCTCTAACAATGCATCTTAGCAATTATAAGTACCTTAATAGGCCCACACAAGTGCCCAGCACACCTACTGAAAGGCAGAGGTCCCTCTATGGACTCTCCAGCATCTCTTCTATCATGGAAAACCCACTTACAACCACCACGGGACACCTCTTCTCTGCAGCTTTTGCACATGATGTAATTCAAGACCTCTCTGGCCAAACTAGACCATGTTGTGAGAACCTCATCTAGTGGATGGTGTCTCTACCCACGGCAGGGAGTCAGAACTAGATGATTTTTCAGGTCCCTTCCAACCTACACCCTTCTGTGATTTCAGAGGAGTTCAAGTGTCACTGCAGTGAGATACATTTTTAAAGAATATGGCCTGTTCCAGTGAGTTTTTCTGGTTTGTCTTATGTGATTTGCCTTTAAAACAATTCTCCTCCCTTTCTCTCTCCAGATGCCTGACACTATTTGCAGAATAGAAGAAAGAGCATCCTGCAGAGGTTCACTGAAGACGGGGAGCTGGCAGAAAGCCTGGCAATACTCACTAAATTGCCTCGAGCCTTCTGCTGAGAGAGAAGTGGGACTCGTTTCGGGTACGTCTGCCATAGAGAGGAAATAGAAACAGAAAGAATTACCCAGAAACACTTCTCTAAACAAACTTAAGATTAAGGAACACCATCTCAACAAGAGGTGACCTGTGCTCACATTTCGGTGGATAACAGCCTGTTTTAGGGTTTTATAGCAGATTCATTTGGAATACTCAGAAATGTCTGAGATGTAAGACTTGAAGTGAAACACAATAATCATCACTGCTCATCTTTTCTCTTGATATAAAAATCACATCACTTTCCCTCAGCTTGCAGGAGCACACTGCTCCTAATAACGCCTTTTACAGAGCTCCCTTCCACAGCTACCTCTTTTATTCTTGTAAAAAATAAAATAAAATTAAAAAAAAAAAAATCATGCTCCCAGCCTCAGGATTTGCACAAAACCAGGGACCCTGTGCCAGCTGTTCAATTACTCATGTATTTATGCATAACAAATTATTTGTACAAAGAAATCAATTGTGGCTGCAACTAATTCTGCACGTTGCCGATTCACCTTTAAATCCCTGGGGAGTGACGAGAATCCTGAATTATTAAGATCAGGATTTTCTATCTGGAAACAGGATTGTCTATGTTTTGCCATTTCCTAAATTTTGCTTTTATCTTAAAAATTCACTTTAACGCTATAGCTATTAAAAACTAGAGGAGTCAAAATTGAGAAAAGGAAACAAGAACTGCAAGAAGAAATAAAATATGAAGCCAGCTGGGATCCAAAGCCACTTTCATCACATGGGATATTTTTATATACATTGTATATTTTATTTTTTTCTAATAACTCTCACACACACAAGCAGGAAAGCTGCGAGGTACTTTAAAAGGAGATAAGAAAGAAAAGATGAACGCAGACCCATCCATCCCTTGCTGGGCTTTGCCTTTATATGTGCCGAAAATACTTAAATCTTAAAGAGATTACTTCAAAATTTTCAGGATTAGGGTGGGCTTGACCAGCTCAGGGAAAGGCTCCACTATCAGCAAATTTCATTCAAGCAAAGGCTGTGGGGATCCACACATCCTCTAGCTATGAAGAAATCCTGGAGCCCAGCTATGGATAAGCAAATTTGCCTCCGTGGCTGTGACACCGCAATAAATCTCACACCTCCTGCCCGGAATCAAACCAGCACCAAGTCAAGACCTAGTTTGTATCTTCTGATTTTTCTCCTATCCCAAATCAAGTTTACTGCAAGAGCTTATCTTAAAACATGCAAACACTATCAGCAGAAGGCAAAGATGATATTAATTTAAAAGTTATTTTTTAGTTACACTCATCCTAGGCAAAGCTGGCACTGGAGGGAAGGACATTTGTACAGTTTAATTACTCTTCCTAGAAATAGGGATAGAATTTAGAGGCGTGGGGATGTTATGGAGATGAAGGCAAACGGTTTTCTGGGAAGACCTGTCTCACACAGACCACTCCAAAAATCCACAACAAAAACTTCTTCAAACCACAGAGAAAGAACAAGCCATTCACAGATGCTTAACCCTATTGCTGATAGAAGACATCCATTTCTAAATATATTAGGTTTTCAGCTGATCATTTCCCCCAGCTGGGGGGGAAATGAGGGCACAAACCCCAGACTTTCCTGGGTACACCTCCTGGTAAGAGTGTTCCCCTCAAAGATGCCAAGAAAGCTGCCTTTCCACTGGCTTTAACTGAATTAATTCAGTTAATATATTAACTATTTACTCTATTTTACTCTATTACATACCCACAGAAACAAGAAATTCTTTGCCATCACATCCTCCACCTCAACTGCAGTCAAGAAGAACCAAATTGGATGACCCTGTGCATTACAGCAAGAAAAGCAGACACAGTTATTCTCTCGTACAACTTCTGGGGATAAAGATGAGGGCAAAAGCCTGATTCAGGCTACGGAGAGTGGTCAGAGGAATGAGGCAGCGCTGCCAAGTGATCATGGACTTCATCTTTGGCTCCTAAATCCGCTAGACTTTTACAAATGTTATTCAAAATACATCCAAAATGTTATTTTCTGCCTCAGGTGAAGCCAACTTGTCTGTCTCTTCAGAATAGCAACAGCCAGGTGACAGAGGTTCGCTACAGATATGCCACAACATACATTATTGAAAAAAACCCCTCCAAATATTAGTTCATTTTGTCAAGAAGAAAACCGAGAGCACTTGCAAAATAATTAAAGGTTTGTAGGGATTTCTAGAGCTATTGTACTGTTCATTTATACTTACATGTTATATTTTTATAAGTGCTAGAAAAAGATAATAGCAGATCCATTTTTGTTCCCTTCCTATCGAGAAGCAAACTATTTAAGAGCTAATTACCCCTGACAATGCAATTAAAACCTGACCCTATTTCTAGACACAAACAAGTTGCCTTTTTCACAACACAGCCACAGGTAACTGAATTCATCCCTATTTAACTTGTCCTTAATTCCTTTTGTAACACTGAAATTGGAGGAAAAAAAAATCAAAACCAAACCAAGGCTACTACAAATGGGTGCCTGGGAGGAGGATGAGCAGGAATGGGCCCAGGGGAGAGGGTGACAACCCACCCAGGTGGGCTTTGATGGTGTGGAGAGAAGGAGAAGCCAAAGGAGATGATGTGCAGGGTATAAATCACTTCTCAGCACTGGAAAACAGATACCGAGTGAATTACAAGGCTGCAAGGCCAGGTTTATATAAAACCAAAAAACCTCTGGCAGTCATCATCTTTATTATCTGTGTATAAATCACCACATGCCTCGATACAGACCCTTGTAAAAACTCTGATGTGGTTCAACACACTTGGAGAAAACGTACAAAAAAGATCGACAAAACACAATTTAAAACCAACACATACAACAGATTATGGAGATTTTACTCATTTCACTTTAATTTTTTTTTCTATTCTCTTCCAGGCACCTCTCTTTTTGCTTAAGGAACCTTCACAACAATTAAAACCAGCCATTAGGAACATTATTTTTATCACTATTTATTTGAATAACAGCCCCATCCCAAAGAGCCTTTTTCAAGATAGGGGCCCCATTGTGCTAATGTTGCATAAACATGTAAGGCTTCATTCCTGTGCTGAAGAGATTGCAATCTAACCAGACCAGGTTGATAAACAACATAAAAGCAAAATGTCAACAATAAAAAAACCCAAAATATCTCCTATGCAGGACTTTTGTTGTTTTAATATATTTTCTTTAGACCATCTGCTACTCTTTCTTAGTAAGGTCCTCCAGATAGACTGCATCACTGCTGCTGAGCCTGTCCTTCTAGCACATCCCATAATAAATATAAGCATAATAAAAACAGATTATTAATAAAAAAATCCTCTTCTGTGAGAGGCAAAAACCCACTGAAGAGACTTCAAAGATATTGAAAGTGCTGAGATGTAACACAGCTTTTCCAGGCACTCCTGAAAGTGCCGGTATTTCTGAGTTAGGATAAATGTGATGTTGAGTATTTCCAGCTCTATCTAAATTCAGGAACTTCTTCTCCGGTCAGTGAAATGAAATATTTGCAGTTCTGAATGAGGATTAAATGCTAGCCCTTGGCTTATGTGCAAAAACAAAACAAAACAAAACAAACCAACTACATAAAGAGCAATATAATAAGTATATTCTGTGTTTGGGGAAAACCTGTATAGAGCTAGTAGTGAGAGAATGTGATTTCTCTTTTATTTTCTAACCCTACAGCAAACAGCCTCCTACATACAAGTCCTGGCTCAGCCCCAGGCAGGGCAGCAGAAATACAGCAGAGGTAGAAAATGCCTTCTAAAAAGCTGAAGCCCTAGAAATTTGCAGTCTTTTTCCTAGTGTGAGGCAAAACCTTACACACACACTCCTGCCTGCCTTGGAGGCTTTCTTCATTCTGCAAGTATTTAGTATATATGATTCCCCAAACAAATTATTTTTCTAGGTGTTACTTAAAAAAAACCAAAAACCACCGTAGAGCTCACCTAGATTTGGTTAAAAGTGATAAATAGATGCATTTCCTACAGCAACGTCCTCGCTTCCCAGATCCTGCAGTGGCTTCTCTCATTGCAACTTCACACAACAGAAAGGGAGCAAAACCCCTTTTCAAAATGCTCCAGTTTGGAGAATTTTTTGGCATTCCCCAAACAATTATCCCTCTCCCCCTTTCAGGATACTCCCAACATCCTGAGGGCATTGCTTTTTACATTTAACACACCCTGATGTCTGTTATGAAATTCTTCCAGGAATACACAGCAAGTCAGGGAACGCTTTTACCTACTGACAAATCCACTAGACTTAAGGAATAAAAGGGTTTCCCCCACCCAATTCTTCAACTAAGCTCCCCAATTCGACCACTTTTATCCACCTCAGGAGTGTCAGAACAGCCACAAAAATTTAAAGTCAGAACAGCCACAAAATTCCTCTTCAAATACCCTAAACCCAAGGAGTGTTAATGCCGCACCATCGTTTCCCACCGCTGACACAGGGTGCAGCAAATGGCTCGTGCCAACCAGCCACCAAATCTTCCAAAAATTGTCCCAGGTGTTACTCAGCTCCCATAAACTACCCAAGGGCGGGCTACCAACCCCTCTCACCGGGCAATCACATCTCACCCGCTTCTGTTGCCAAACAGACCCTTTCAGTTGACTTCCAGGCAATTTTCATTGGAGGAACCAGAGGAGACACGTGAGAAAGGGCTAGACTTTCATTTTTTTATTATTTTTTTTTCTATATAACTACTCTGACGTGCATTCCTTTTCCAATGGAAGATTCACAGGGAGGCAGCACCGTTCAAAACACAAAGGACAGGCTGCCAGGCCAAAAGAATAAGTGAGCAAGTGTGTTTCTTCTCCGACCCGGATCTCCTCCTGGGATCTCCAAGCCCCCTCCCCTACCCAGAGCACTGAGCCCACAAACCACTGCGGATTCTCCAGAGGATGGAGTTTTAAGTCACAAAAATATGTGGAACAATTAACTCTGCTTAAGCTACAGTGGTTTTCTTTCCAAAGCAAGCCCTGGGGTTCCGAACCAATGAGTCTTCTGTAGCTGAGATCTTTTTAAGTAGATTTAAGTGTCACCCACTGCAGCTGTAACTCGGCACTTCCAGCAATTCTCCTCTCAAGCTCAGCCTCTGCTGATGTTTCTCCTCTCGTGCCTTGTCCAAAAATTCCCAGATCAATCCTGGGGTAACAACAGAACCTTACAAACTACTTTTTTTTTTTCCATAGGTTTACTACATATGGATCCCACGAGTTGTCTTTGGAAGGCTTTGGAATTTACATACGTAACACTCCTTTTCAAAGCATAAATTCAATGACATTTCCATAACAGATTAAACCATTTTCCAAATCAGACCAAAAAAAAAGAAAAAAAAAAAAAAAGAGTCCAAGACCTGTTCCGTGCCTCTGAATTTGCTGAGCCATAATGTTCGTATTCATTATATTGTTTTTCTCCCAGGTGGCAGTTTCTGTCCCGTGTTCCTAACGAAAGGACATGATTTACTTCTATACGTGTCAAATTTGCTAATCTGGCAAAAAGAGAACCCAGCTGAAAGTTCGCTGATGTTCTCTCCGGGTTACACAATAATAAGCTCTCACCTCCCAAACACAAAACCTGATATTTCACAAAGCAACTGGGTTTGCTGGGAAGACCCCCGGGCTCCCCCCTTGAGCCCCGTCTGGATTAACAAACATCCATCTCAAAACTAGCAAGGTTTTTTTGCCTCCCATTATATTATGGAAAGATTATCTCAAAATCTTACTCCCCTGATGGATGGATGAGGTCCGTTTTCCAATTTCTAGCCTGAATATATATACTCCTTGCTAAAATATACACATATTTGGAGTCATATGTGCCTATTTTAATATATATACACACACACAAAAACTGCAGGGTAGCAACCTTTCCTCAGCTCCCTCCCAACACAAACCCAGAGCTCCCACGAGCTCCAGACATGGGGGTGTTTAGGACTAAGATATTTCAGAAGATACATTAAGCCACGGGACATTCATTCTTCTTCCAAACATGCTCCATTGCACGGCCGAAAAAAGCAGCCCAATCAAAACGAGAAGCAGCGACAGTCCAAGGGGTATTGCCAACTTCAACTGGAAAATCATAGAACCAGAGATTGGTTTGGGTTGGAAGGGACCTCAAAGATCATCCAGTTCCAACCCCCTGCCCTGGGCAGGGACACCTCCCACCAGGCCAGGTTGCCCAAAGCCCCATCCAACCTGGCCTTGAACCCCTCCAGGGATGGGGCAGCCACAGCTTCTCTGGGCAACCTGGGCCCCTCACCACCCTCACACCAAAGAATTTCTTTCTAGTATCTAATCTTAATCTTCCCCCTTTCAATTTAAAACCCTCATCCTATGGCTCCACTCCCTGATAAAGAGTCCCTCCCCATCTCTCTTGTAGCCCACTTTAGGCAATCCCTGCAGCTGCCATGGCATCATCATAATGCAAGACAAAAATCAGTAGTTTATTTAGTTTGGGTTAGGCAAAAAAAAATGAAATCCAATTGAAATACATGGATCCCCATAGAGACAACCACAGCACGTGTGGCTGAAAACCCAAAAAAGAGGCAATGCTTGTTCCTGCAGACTACGAGGAGACAGGCCTGCTGAGAAACTTCAGTCACCTTCGGCAAAGAGGTGGAAAAAAAGTGGATGGGTCAGTGAAAGTGACTTTGCTCCCAGAGCAGCCAATTCCCAACAGCTTCCAGCTTCAGGCAAAATCCCGGAGACACGAGAGCCTGCCCACTCACTGCAGTGGAATTTCAACCAATAAACCACAACATCCTAAGAAATATCGAAGGAATAACCCAACCGGAACGACTCAGCCCAAAAATTAACAGTCACCTCCTCAGGGCGTTTCCCTGGGATGAGGTATCAGACACCCCCCTGCACTGACCGTCAGTCTCCAGAAAACACCTCCTGCACCTCAGCCACTTCTTGGTTAAATCCCATTTTGATGGCTCATTAGCAGAATAATTCATCAACTGGTGCGAGAATAGCTGTTACAAATTTGTTTTCTATGTAAATCAGGCTCCATGCAATCGGATGGAATTCCAGCCTTTTCAAACGCATTTTAACGTGAAGTGCTGACATCAAGTCCTAAATTCATTTGATTATTTTTTCCGTTTTTATGTTATTAGTAATCAGTTTTTCTGGCACTCTTTGCTGTTCCAGCTCAATCACTCCGTTGAATTACTTGAACTCCCGGTGAACCGCACCGAAAAAAAAAAAAGGAAAATTAACTAATGCCTCATTTGATCTTGTGACCATAAAACTTGTGTTTTCATTCCCTCTTTAACCTTTGACCGTCTATTTTTTTTCCCCCTTAATTTGTGTGTTATGTACCTGATAGTTTTAAATTTGTTTCTTTTATTCACAAAAACAAGAAGCTGCTGGGAAGGCTGAGCTGCCCTCTATTCATCTGAGCTGTCGCTGGCTTGAATCTAGATGCTCGTTAATAAAAATGCACAAAAAATTGCTTCTTCGTAGTCCATCAGAGATGTGTGACTTACTGCATTCTCCTCACCAGAACTACACGCCTGTTTTCATAAAAAATCAGCTTAGAAAGGAGTGAAACAGCTGATTTCATAAAAGCTCATTTGCCAGTTTGTTACTTTATTAAAATCCTCTCCTTTTCATACTTTTACGATGAACTTAAAACTAACAGTTTTTCTGTTTTGTTTTTTTAACAGATGACAAACACCTAAACACGTGATAAAAAAATACAGCATTTTTAAAATACACACAGACCATAATAAAATACGGTCCACCTATAGCCAAAAGAAATTAAATGAAAGGGGAAAAATTCATAAATATCATTAACGAGGACAAATATTCCAACTATGGCTCACGTTTGATGTCAATACCCTCCAACTTGTGTGAATATTAAATTCAGGGATGTCGATCCTCCATCCATACGTCCTCCAGAAGGTAACGCTCACGTGGGTAGACACAAAAGAGTCCATCTTTTGGTTTTCTCTACAGCATCCTACTTCACATACACATTTTTTAAAATATTCAAACTGCCAAGAAAATTTAAAAGCTGTATTTCTAATTCTTTCACATAAGGGGACGGGGTGACTTCAGGCCACACGAACTTCACCACGGGGACATGGCAGTGAACCCACAGCAGAAGTGTAAAATCTCCCTCTCCTCTAAAGCAGATGGCTGAGCAAGGAAGATCTAATCCAATGGTAGCTGCACTTCTACTGCTCCTATTAACTCTTGAACTAAAACCAGTATAAAATGGTAAAGACAGAAAAAACCAAGGCAGGGAGGTGAAGGAGGCGGAAGGTGACAAGGAGAAAAAACCACAGAGATTAAAAAAGCTGTAACCTAAAAACAACCTGTTGCAACAGAACCAGCCTCTTTTCAGGTCCATTTAAGATTTAAACCCCGGGAATGGCAACAGGCAAAGATCAACAAGGGCCCTCATCCCCTTTTAGAGGATGTCCCCCAAGTTTGAGGAACTGGCCCCATTCCCTTTGCTCCTGAGATTGCTCTGCACTGGGCACCTGCCAGTATTCATTCAGTAGCCAACTTTACCTAATGGTAGATAAAAGAGACAAAGGATGTTTGCCCTCTGAATCAGAGAGGGATCTTACTAGTGTGTTTACTTGCTTTCTGTAAAAAAGACTCCAGAAAATTCAAAAACCTTCCAAAAATGGATCAGAATGCAGTAGTACAGATTTTTTTAACGCTTATCACAGTATGCACCCTACCACACCACACAATTTTTGTTCTGTATCATATTATTAGCACTTCCTCTTCAACACACATACCACTAGATCAGTTAGTTCACACTGATCCAATAAACTGAATTTATGGATGAACACTGCGAAATATCACTGCTCAGCTCTAACAAATTCTCAGACAAAATACAGTGCACTTCACCTCCCTTCATTGATAATAGGTCCCATTGATTTTAGAAGGAACAAAACAGTCCAAAAGTTCATGTTGTCACTTAGACTATTTCAGAAACTGCCAGACCTGTATCTATTTATTTTTTTACTCTATAAACTGTACAACCAACGGCCTCAACAATAAATTTCACGAGCACTTGCAGGCCCTCCCGTTGAAAACACTTTCAAGCTTGGTTAGCTTTATGCATGCAAGTCCTCCTTATTTATATCCCAAAAGAGCTATTTCTACACTTGAAGATTCAGGGACACACACGTGTGTGTATTTGAAGAATAAGGGCGTTAGTCTTGCAGGGTTATTTATTTTGAAACAAAAATTCACGTCGCTTGCAGCCAACATCTGAAGTGCTGCCAAGTTTCTTGAAAGCAGGGGTCCCTGTTCTCAGGGTAATGAAAACCAACCTTCAGCTTTACCATCTCTCAAAGGTCTGCCCACCTGCAGATAGTCTTGTGCACACATTTAATGGTTGTAAGGTGACATTCAGCTCCTGTTGAAGCAAAGTCAATTTTGCAATTCCAGTTCATGGACCTCTCGTTGTCCTTGGCAGGTACTGACAGAGGTAGGACTTTCTTACCAACTCAGCTCCTCCAGTCTGGATGCAGGCTCCTGCCCTCTCACTTGCTGGTCTTCCTCTGCATGAAACCATTTTGACATAATGGACTGGCAGAATATTAACCTGGCAGATAGAGCACAGTTTAGATGATCAGCATTGAAGCTGTGGAGGCCCCATCCTTGGAGGTGTTCAAGGCCAGGCTGGATGGGGCTTTGAGCAACCGGGTCTAGTGGGAAGTATCAGTGCCCATGGCACGGGGCTTGGAACTCGATGATCTTGAAAATCCCTTCCAATCCAAACCATTCCATGGGTTTAGCTGTTGTGGAATAGCTATGTTCATTTATTCCTTCATCTGTCTTTTGAGGAGTGGAAAAGATCACAGGATGACACTACAGAAGACACCACAAATGGGTTCAAAGCAAAAGCCTTGTGGAAATTTTTGTAGACATCTTCCATTCCCTTCACTGAATGCCTTTTTTTTTTTGGAGTGACTTATTCATCCTTCTCAGGTCCTCCAACCATTCCTGCCATTACTGGGCTAAATCTGCTGGGCAGATAATCCCATTGAGGTGTTGCACCCACGGAACTTCCACGAACTCATTGCCTGCACAGCTGTTCTCCTGTGAGAGGTCTCTTACATGTACAAACAGTTGATGTAACACCTACCAGGTGGGTTACACCTTTAAAGCACAGTGTGACATATCCACCTAAAAGTAGACAGCACTGAAAAGAATGGATTTAAAATACCTACTTTGTATTTCCCTCAGGAGACTGAGGACATGACTTCGTTGTTGGTGACCCCGCTTTCCTGGAGATGGAGTAACTGTGCTCGCAGCCCATCCTCAGCCTCCGTCTGCGTCACCTTGTAATACATGATGAAACCCTCTGTTCTCTTCCACGGGAGATCTTTTTAACTTGATCTTTGTCAAACTAACCACGTAGTAAGAGGTGGAGCTGAGAACCTGAGCAGAGTGCTTTGCAAGACATCTCTCAGAAGGCCACCATGTTGCCTTTCTCGCTACAATTCTCCTGTAGCCCTTTTGGGTTACTTCCTGAGAAACGAAAACCATCCCAGCAAGCTGCTGTGTGACAGTCACCAACTGGTACTTCCCACCTTTCTTTTAAGGTCCTGGGCTTTGCACACTCCTTTTTATAGATGTAAATATACACATATAGAGATAAATGCACACTCAAGCACACCCATATAGAGCCACACATATTTATACACACACACACGTACCCCTGTAGGAGACAGGCAGGTTTACCACGAGAAGCCTTGCAAAGTCTGATGAAAATCCCTCTCAGAGAAGCTCCCTGTCCCACCACAAAACTCATTGCCCAAAGCCTTTGTGGAACACCTGAGGTGATTTTCTTGCTTCGGCCAAAGGTCCGGGACTTTTGATTTTTATTTCCAACACATTCATGGGTCCTCCTTGTGTCTGCAGGTTAAGTACCCAGTTATCAGCCTCTAAAGGAACCTTTGAAATCCCAGAAAAAGTAGGGTTCTACACTAATTTTCCTTCATTTAACAGGCCTTTTTCGTTAAGCCTTTGCACATCTTCCCTTTGGGACCATGGGGAACATGACAGGTGTCCAGAGAACTTACATCAACTGAACAAAGCCACACTCTCTTCTAGCAGGACGTATCACAGACAATGTTTAATTTCTAAAAAATAAAAACTGCCAACAATTCCAGTGTTTTTAAGGAATAACCGACTTTTTACCCTATTTAAGTATCATTTAACATATCATATTGATGCAAAAAGTAAAAATCTTTTAATTACCTTTAAAAGGTAATTAAATTACCTTTTGATTACCTTTAAAGGGTAATTAAAGGCAGAGAAAGAACAAAAGAGGATGTGCAACTTCTACGTTTTGCTGGTTTTTTTATTGAGTACTAAGATATGGAACTGACAATCATGACTATAAAAGCTGATCAAAAATGCCAGTATCATTTCTCAAGGGAATCAAGAAATGTATTTCTGATTGAAATATCTGTATCGAACACAGGGGAGCCCAGTTAAACCAAGTCCTGTTCAAGAAAACATCACAAACTGCTTTTTTAAGGTCCACCCTCTGGCCTGTATTTGTCTGCAAACATCAGACAGAAAAACAACCTAATAAAACCCGATATAAGTCTTTTTTACTATAAACCTGATTAAGTAAGTTATGATTACTTTGGGGATGATGAAGAACATGTCTAGCTTGTCTCTTAAATCTACATTCAAACTGTTTCAAAGTTAATTAAGAGATGAGTAACTGTTTAGAAATCTCTAGAATAATAAAATATAACAACTTAGAGCCCAAAAGCAGCCCTTAAAGAAAAGAGTGGGGAGTATTTCACTTCGCTACAAGGAACAGCTGAGTATGTTTTATGATCACTGGAACAACTAGCACGCCCTTGAGACCATGCAATTCTGAATTTCTAATATAATTTGTAGGGGGAAAATTAGGACAAAATGCAGTAACATTTCAAGTACAGTCTCTCAGTATTTTAAAATTTTATGAAGTATAAGGACTAGGTTAATATGGAATGAGTCATGTTTTTAAGAGAAGTAGTAATACAGACCTGTATTTCAAATCGTAACTAAAGCCATGCTCAACTAATACAAAATAAAACAGAAATCAGAGTAGCTTTATGTTAGAAAAAGGTCAACAACAACAATGAAAATGCAAAAGAAAAAAACCCAGAAAAGGCTGAAAGTGCTGCTTGTTCCAGTTTGAGAAAGTGAAAAGACCAGGGTAAGCAAGCAGCTAAAAACACACCTTCTCACACAATGAATTCCTTCCCACCAGATGAAATTCATGCCAAATTAATAGAAACTTTAGACACATCAACACAAGCTATTAAATGACATACACGTTTGGTGCAGATCTTCTGATTTCAGAGTTGTATTTGCTATATTTCATCCAAAATATACGCTGCATTATAGTTCAACTCCACGACGTCTTCAGGAGTCACCAGAACTACTTACTGCTACTGTCTTTTTTTTGCTCACAGGCAAAGCCCATGGGGTTGCAAAGGTATAAGAGAAGCTAGAATTTATTTACATATTGTTTGGACCCACACTCATGCACAAACCAACGGTACCCAGCTCATCTCTGATTCCAAATTGAATTTTCAAAGCCAGCGCTTAGAAATATTATTCCTTTACTCCTGCCCCGAGCACAAGGATCTAGAGATTCTTGAAATACAAAACTCAGGCCAGCACTTTATACATTTATTTCTTAAGGTTAATGCTGCAATTTCCAATTCTCGTTGTACACCTCAACCGTGACAACACAAGACACCAAAACCGCTTAATTTGATCAAAGCGGGAGCAGTAAATTCCAGTCCAGACCTCGCCTCTACCTTCCATCTGCACAACTCTCAGGAAGCTTAAATAAACCATAAAGACAGCCTGCAAACACAAACTTCCAATATTTTGTAACCTCAACGTTCCAGAGATGGAACAAGAGCACATCAACCAAGCTCCTTTCTATACAAGCTAAGATTTTCTCTTCACCAGTCTCGTGCTGCCAAACGTGCTAAAGCAAAATACACCTGGTACTGCATAATTACTTTTTTTTTTTTAATAGGAGAAGCTGTTAGTACTGAAACAAACTGCAGAAAGCACCCAACTGGGGGCAACAGAGCCCTCTGCTTGCCCCAAACCAGGCTTTTGGAAAGAGGAAACAAAACCAGTCACGGACAGGCCGAGCTGCTGTTATTCTCAAGTCACACCTCTCGCTCAGAATTAACACACTGTCCTGTTTTCCACAGGGCAAACTCTGTTTCTCAAACAGAATAACAATCTTGATCTTTTTTAAAAAAATGAAATAATCCATTACAGAGCGGTTATTCTGAAAATACTATATGCAAAAGAAGACAGTTTATCTGCAGGAAGGAACCACATCACCTTTAGCTGGTTAAAAAGGTACTTACCATTGGCAGTGCATTGATATGCGGAAGGTTTCCTCACAGGTGCCTCTTGCCACAGAAGGGTGATGCTGAGAAGGAAATAAGAAGACAGAAAAGGAAACATTAATATTTATGATTTTGAATTAACACTTAACACAATAAAATGTTATCAAGCGTGGGCCTTCGTGGCTCTCGCAGCCTTTTCTGCTGGAGGAATTGGAGCGATTTCCACTGAAATTTGTGCACGGTCCCTTTTGCTTTGAAAATCCAGAGGTGGGAGTTTGGATATATCCTGTGGTGACCAGCATCACCCCAACCACCAAACACATGGACCATCACACCTCCAGACAGTCGCACCCAGTCAGCGGGACAAGACACCAAACAAAACAAATATAAAAAAATAGAAAAATCCTGATGGCTGGATTTTGCCTTAGCTCTCCAGAAAAGGCTTTGGGAAGTTAACTGGGTAAAGCAGGCAGTTTAGAATCATAGAATTGTTTGAGTTGGAAGGGACCTTAAAGATCATCGAGTTCCAAACCCCTGCCCTGTGCAGGGACACCTCCCCACTACAGCAGGTTGCAGTATACAGTATATATATATTTTTATATATATATAGTTTACAGTATCTTCTGCATATGCCAAATTCCTTTCTGGAAATAAACCTCAGCTACTTCTAAACACTTCTAAACTTCTAAACACTTTGAAAAGCCACAAATTAAAAAAAAAAAAAAAAAAAAAAAATCAACATTCCCGCAGTTTAACTTCCAAAATAGTTACATCCAGTGAAAAACAGTAAAAAATAGAAAAGAAATGTGTTTTCTTAACAGATACTGCACTAAATAACTCCATTTATGTACCCAGGTGTGCCCATGCACCCAGACAGCACAAACTCCTGCAGTGACTCAGGAATGAAGAAACCACCCCAGCTCATACGAGGGCCTGGCTACATTTGACAACGTGGACATAATGAAGACCTTCCAAGTGCAACATTCAAGAGAAATCTTTCCATCTTAAAAAACCAAATAAAAACATAATAAAAAAAAAAAAAATCACGTTCTCCTACAGTTTAGTAATTTTCCTTGCATATCAACAGTAATTTTTTGGATCTAATAATAAAATAGTTAAGTAAAAGCAAACACATTTTAAGGTCTAAATATGTGTTAACTCGATCTACTGTATTATCCATTTTTATTCATTAATGACAAATGATTTTTATTCACACTGATATCCCTGAGTGGTTGCTCTCCATACAAATACTTGCCAGACTGCTTTTCTTGTTAGGAAATAATCCAATCGCCCACTCAACATGAAGGGAAGGGGACAGATGGACATGAGTGACTAATAAACTATTATCCAACTATTTTTAGATTAAACTATGTACAAAGCATCCATAAACTGGGTTTAAAAAACTTTTGCTAGGAGTAAAGAATAACTACACTTTTCAGGGCCCATGATCAACACATTTTCATGTGCAATTTTCAAGCTCAACCACTAGGATGGGGTGGATCAAGACAAGTGTGGCCAACCAAGGTCGAGGGAGGTCATTCTCCCCCTCTGCTCTGCCCTGGGGAGGCCCCATCTGGAGCTTCGTGGCCAGTTCTGGGCTCCCCAGTTCAAGAAGGACAGGGAACTGCTGGTGAAGGGTACAGCAGAGGACAACAAAGATGCTGAGGGGCCTGGAGCATCTCTCTGATGAGGAACTTGGGTCTTTTTAGTCTGGAGAAGGCTGAGGGGGGATCTGATCAACACCTATAAAAACTTAAAGGGTGGATCTCAAGAGGATGGGGCCAGTCTTTTTGCAGTGGTGCCCAGTGACAGGGCAAGAGGGAATGGACACGAACTTAAACATGGGAAGTTCTACCTAAACATGAGGAGGAACCCTCCTTTGAGGGTGGCGGAGCCCTGGCAGAGGCTGCCCAGGGAGGTGGTGGAGTCTCCTTCTCTGGAGACATTCAAACCCTGCCTGGACACGTTCCTGTGGGACCTGCTCTGGGTGGGCCTGCTCTGACAGGGGGTTGGACTAGATGATCTCCAGAGGTCCCTTCCAACCCTGTATCATTCTGTGATATGGTTTATTGTAATGCCATTTGTGGACCCAGGAAAAAAAGGCTGGAACAGTTGGGTTTATTTTATTCTTAGAAGATGCCACCACCCTGCTGAGGCGGGCAGAAAGGCAACCTTGGGAGTGCAAGAGGCGCTGCAGAGGATGCTGAAGAATGCAGGAATGCCAGGAATTGAAAGAATTTGCAAACAGGCTCTTGTTCCCTTGCTTAGTTGTACTGATGCCACCGAAATTATGTGAATAGGCTGAGGAAAACTCCACTCCTCCAGCCGCACGGTTTTCCTTTGCCCAGCTCCTCGGAAAGTTTGTTTTTCCACAGCCCGAGTCACAGCCCAGCAGAGAAAAGCTTTATCACCTGGCTCGACAGATCCCCTGCACAAACATGACTTGCTTGTAATGAGAACGTTCCTTAAAAACAGAACAACTCACCGACCGAGCAGTATTTGTGCTCTCCTTTTAACAACAGGATAAATCATTATAAAAGCCGTGTGTGGAGAGAGGCAGGGGAGGGCTCTGCTGCCCGGATCCGAGGGCGCCGCTCGCTTTGGGTTATTTCATCAGGGAAGGAACAGGGCAAACGTAAACAAAAGGATGATTGCACAAACATAAACCATTTTCTTCAATGAAATAAAAGGCTTTCTTCAGTACACACTGCCCAAACTGTCTCCTTCCAATACCCCTTTGCCCTTGTGCAATCTCCCGAGTGCTGTACTTATGGTCGAAGCCAGAGAAGGAAACCTTTCTGTCTGATCCATGGAAGAGGCTTCTTGTCCTCCTCTTTCTCTCTGAAACAGGGCAGTGACACGGAAAGAAGCTGGAAGCAAAGACTCAAGAGAGAGAGAATGAGAAAAGAAAGGGTTCACTGACTCCGCTTCATTCCTCACTCATGTTAATTGGTTGTAGGCTCCAGTTTTCAATAAGAGAGCTCAAAATAACACGTAAATGTTTAGGAAACTCTGCGATGTCCTTCTGCAGAATCAAATACCGAGTACAAACGCCTCAGCAGCAGCTGTTTTCTTTCCAAATTTATCCTATTGGATTTTGCCATTTTGGCATGTACCTTGAAAAATGCAGGGGACAGCTATAATTTATTGATTTTAGCCTATCTCTCACCTTCATATACCTTAAACCATTGACCAGTTCTAACAGCTACACTACGTAACACTTAAAAATAATCCACCAGCTGCCCTTGAAGTTGATAAAGTTAAAACTGGGAAACGTACAGTAGCTTGTGAGTTTGGATCCATCATCTCAGAAGGGTTGGAGGTTCACCACTGACTGATGATTAACGCCTTCCTTCAGCATCAACTGAACGCTGCTCCCCTCGACTCCAAAAGAAATGAGATTTTGCTGCATGTGAACTGAGCTGCTCACCAGATTTGCCCATCCTAGGTTTTTCTGCACAAGAATGACTGACTGGAGGTGTCCCCCCATGACAGTGTCACCAAACGCGCTGTACAATACCCAACATCATCTCCTTGGGACAGCAGCACCTGAAGACATGAACTCTTGTGACCTTCTCCCAAGCAGGAAATGGCCTCAGGTTGCACCAGGGGAGGTTTAGATTGGATATTAGAAAAAATTTCTTCACTGAAAGGGTTGTCAAGCATTGGAAAAGGCTGCCCGGGGCAGTGGTGGAATCACCATCCCTGGAGGTATTTAAAAGCCAGGCAGACATGGTGCTGAGGGACATGGGTTAGTGCTGGTTTTGTCAGTGTTTGGTTGATGGTTGGATTTGATGATCTTAAGATCCCTTCCAACCTGGACAACTCTATGGGAAGTGTCTGAGTCACCATCCCTGGAGGTATTTAAAAGCTGGGTGGATGTGGTGCTGAGGGACATGGTTTAGTGATTGGTTGGAGTTGATGATCTGAAAGGCCCCTTCCAACCCAGACAATTCTATGACTCTACAACTCTAAAACAGGCAAACAGGTTGCACCAGGCAGGCAATTCCCATCTGCAGGGCCAAACCAGCATCCCAAACCAGCTACATCAAAAAAAGCAAACACCAATCCACGCTGCAGAACAGACTGGGCCACTGTTATCACCCGAGTAACAGTTGTGTGGCACAAAGACAAAACCACAGATAAAACCACCCGTGGCAGCCCACAGCCACAGATCTGGTTACAGACAGCGCTAACATCATTCCTTATCTGTTTCCAAACACAATCAATTCAAAACAAGGATTTCCCTAGAAGCTATTTACAAAAACGTTTAACCATTTTCTTCTAGAAATGCCAACATTCATGTTGTTTTCTCCTACCCATCCCATTGTATAAGGAATTACACATTGTGCAAGGGTTTGTGCTATGGCTAAAACAACCTTTTCTGCATGAGCTTTGAGCCGTTCCTCATGAACGTTCCGTGAACTTGTGCTCTCATGTTCTTCTCCTAATCCTCTTAGGATCACACTGCTTATCCTGCCTTCTGAGATTTTGGTGCTATTTGAGCTCTAACAACAAATTTAGTCATTAGACGTTGTGCTTTGTGAATTGCAAAAGCCTTTTAAGGACACAATACCTTTTCTCCTAAATTCTCCTGCTTTTATCTGGATTCAGTATCTGGGAACACTGTCCCAATCGAAGCAGAATTAAAAATAACTAAATCCTGGATGTTCCCCTCAGTAACTACGCGGCAAAACGCATTAGACAATAGTCTTAAAAGCCTAAATTGAAAACTAATCACTCCATTGAATCTTTCCTTTCATTTGGTTAATAGGCCTATAAAAAAACCAGCCGTGATTCTACCGCTGCTGCGCTTGGAACATAAACAGAGAGAAAGTTATGTCTTTTAATCACAGCAATGTACGTTTTGGGGTTTGTTTTAAACAATTCAGCAGTTGTACAATAACAGTCACTTTTCAGATCTAACAGAGGAGCTAAACTGAGATAAATACCCATTCAAAAAATTCAAGAGAAACAAATATATGGGGGGGGGGGGGAAGAGAAGGGGGAGAAACCAGGACCACACGCAAGACAGCATTAAAAATTGTCATTACCTTCAATCAAGGTAATCAACTACAGCTTAATCAACTATTGAAACTATTGGAAAAAAAAAAACTATTAAAAAATCAGGATATCTGAGGGAATAAAGAATAAGACCCAGGTAAGCAGGCTCCACTGGTGGATACAGGAACCACTCAAACGTGCAGAGAAAGGGGTTTCCTTGGGCAATGAGAAGCACAGGAGAAGTCATCCCAGAACACAAGAAAACTGCAGATAACTTGTATATGCAAATTTAAACATCAATTTCCATAAAAGTCAAAAATTGAGGCAATCACAGAAGATAACTCATAGTGCCCTGAAAGGAAAGGAAGTTAAATTGCCAGAGAGGAAACTGTCTTCTATTACAAACACCTAATGGCCAGGGTCAAACCCCATCAGTGGGCACCGCTGGGGAGGAGGGGGGGCGAGTCGTGCTGCCCCAACAGTTCACTTGCAAGGCATTTAAATGGTATTTATTACTGGGTAACCCAATTCACACAAGCTGAAAGTGAAAAGATCCAAGAAAATGAAATTAAATCCAGTCTAGACTAGAAAAGAGTATAAATAGTTATTACTCAAAGAGCTGAGCGTTACGTGAAGGGACTTTGGTCTCTAGAGGAGTCACAAAATCCCACCTCTGCTACATCTAGGACAGGAGCCCACCTACCTATCCCAATTTAAGGTAGTTTCTAATTTGTGCTGCTTGTTTTGTTTATGAAAATAATGGACACAAGGACTGGTGACAGATTGCAAATAATAGCTGGGTATTGATAAATATTTATTGTGAATTTATTCTAGAAATAAGTTTTAAATTCATACCCGAAGACACAAACAAAATATACCACTTTAAAAAAAGAATAAATCAGAATATTTTTCTTTTCCAGAGCCCTGTTTCCAGTGACACTAATTCAGCTCAGCCACACTGCTCAGTGCCAACCCTTCCCTTTGCCATGACAGCACAGTAATTCCATTTACAGCACCCGCTGGTGACGACAGGACGATGTGTTTGGGGGGAAACTGGGAGGTTTGAGGTCACCGGGACTAGGCTGCAATTTAGGGGTATGGAACAAAGATCAAACTGCTTCCCTGAAAAAAAAAATACCTATTTCCTCAGGAAAATTATCTTCTCCTCCCTTTCCCTACTTTTTCTACCGGTGTCTGCCTCGTCTGTGTTCTTAAGATATTCAGAACAAGATATCCCTCTGTTTTGGGACCGAGGTGGCCTTGCAGGAGAACAGATCTAGATTATGGCAAGCGTCAGAAATCACAACCAGTGGGGCAAAAGCCCCACTGTACACATTTCTTGAAAAGAGCTTCATTTACTGAATTCATTAAAATTCTGTCTCGAACATGCCACGCTCCGGGAGGCGGGATACGTGTTTTAAGTAGACATCACATTTGGAACTGGGCTCAAAATGTTTAAAATGAGGAGATCTCAAAAAATAACAAGAGGACGTGACGATATTGTGTTATTTTCAACCCTTAATGAACGTAACCCCCACCCAAGCCCCGTCTGTGTTTCCCTCAGTATCGGTACCGCTATCACCCTTATTTTGGGGGAAATCGAGAAGTCAAAGGGGGCATTCTTTCAGATGAAAAGCTTGATCTGCATTTTTGTGGACATTCACACGATGCCGCAGGACTCGGCCTTTGACGTCAACGGGCTCAAGAAGTCCCCCCATGGCCACTGACCCTGAAGGCTGTGTACACCCAGTGTCCTCCTATCTGAGAGCACTTTAGGAAGGTTGGTTGCCCTCTGGCCACCTTCTACAGGAGCATCTTACAGACAGCTGCCCTCAAAGAAAATACTGGGTTTAAAAAACAGATATATAACCCAAATGTTCTAAAAATCCACTTTAGCTCTTATATGGGGAATGTAAAAATAATAGCACAGTCTGAAGAATTGGGATTCAAGAATTCTTTTCCTACAGCCCTCAAAATTATGAGTTACTTTTAATACCCATTACCACTTAAAAATCCATAGGTATAAAGAAGTTTTTCTGAAAGTTCACAATCACACCAGAGGTCAAAAGTAAAGTTTGTGGTGGAGCTTGGGCTCATATGCTCCAGGTGTTCCTGGAATGCAGCTCCCCTAAAATAAGGTGTTTATAATGCATTCCAGATTCTTCCTAATATTATTATTACTATTACTATTTTGTGCAAAGCCAGAGAAAAATGTAAGCCTGTCACACTGCCAAAAAAAAAAAAGTAACACTGACTGCTCTGAAATCACCCATTAAATGCATAAACAAATAATTATTTTTTCCAAAAATGCCGCACTTCTGCTTAACAGTCCCCTCTCACTTCACCAGGAATTTTTCAAACCTGAGTGACATTTGGTGCCTAATGCACCCGTGCAGTAGAATCATGGAATTGTCTGGGTTGGAAGGGACCTTTCAGATCATCAAGTCCAACCATCAACCCAACACTGGCAAAAGCCATCACTAAACCATATCTCTAAGCACCACCTCTGCCTGGCTTCGAAATACTTCCAGGGATGGTGACTCAACCACTTCCCTGGGCAGCCTGTTCCAAGGTTTAATAACCCTTTCAGGTAAAAATTCTTCCTAATATCCAATCTAATCCTCCCCTGGCACCACTTGAGGCCGCAGCAGCACCACCTTCCACCTTCTTATAATAATTCTGTTTCTTGATCTTATTTTCACACAAATAACCTACAGATTCATCTCTTTCTATATAGGTAAACCCTGCGATTAAGCAGCAGTTCAAAGTTGCCCAAAACCAAGGAACACACGAGGAGTTTTGCCTTTTTTCAAATCTCCACACCTTACCACCAGCAGACAGTGTCATCTTTTTTCCAAACCCTCCTGCCTCTGCCCTTCCCATGCTCCCAGCATTAACGAGGTAGGAGGGCTTTGACTCACAAGGAGTTAAAGTTAAAACCTACCTGGAGAGGGCTGCCCTTGTTCATGCACTGGTTCTCCAGCCCTCCCAGCTAAAAGGACAACTTTAACACCACAGCTACTGAACCATGACAAACTGCAGAGCAGGGTATAAGAAAAAAAAAGGCTGTTCCTCTCCATCCCTGCAGGAGGGGCTAAAAACTCCAAGGGCAGAGGGACAGCAAGGTCCCAAATAAGCTGCTTCTTGTCCCTAAGAGATCAGAGGGTGCTGCTCACCTGAAGGCTTTGGTTTGGTTTTATTCTCAAGCCACATTTGACCCGAAATCACACGGGGAAACCTCCGTACTCCACATCTACCCACTCCCAGTTGGGTGCTTTTGCCCCTTCCTTTCCCCCCAGAAATGGAAATTATTGGTTTTCTACCGCTCAGCTCCAGAATCATCTCATGGCAGGGGCAGAAAAGAACAGAACTGGCTCAAGAGAGGAAGAGGGAATGGGAAGAAATGTGGGAAAAGCACTGCCCTGAAGCTCCATCATCAAATCCACCTTCGTTTCCACGGCATGAATGACAACAAGGATCCCAGCACAAAAATCTGACAGCAAACATGGAATGATGTACAAGGTAATGTGAGCCATACCAGAAAAAACACAGGCACTAACTGTATTAAATGTATATATATTATTCTCTTTTCTTTTCAAATCTTTAGATACCAGAGCTGAGAAACGACGTTTGTCACGCTGATTGAACAGGGAAATAATTACATCCTTATTAGACTTCTATATGGATTAAGAGACACCAAAACCTGTTCCAAAGAATAAGCAGCCTACGGTACAGATAAACAGAGCAAAATATTTACTTTTGCTGTCTGGTCAAGGTGAACAGCATTTATTAAACAAATGGATTGAAATCATTAATCAACAGCAGCATTAGAGTAATCGGATCATGCAGCTTGTTCTTCACTTTTTTTTTTTTTTTAAAAAACAACAGGTCCTAACCACAATTGAGGAAAACAAAAATATTTGATTCATCAATGACAACGTATTCAAAGGATTTGATGAGCATCAGGAAATGAAGCCTCGGGAGAAAGGTCTCCCCCAAAGATCGTCACTAGGCTGTAATTAATTGCCAACAACCTCACGGCACCCTTATTCTGCTCTAAGTAGTGAAGTGGGGCTACATGTATGCAGTTAAACTAATAAAATATGTACCTCCTGCCCCAGGTGGTCTATTCTGAAATAAATATAAAAAAATAATATAAAAAAAGCATTTCCTAAAAACACTGTTCATTAACATTACAATTATATTGGGCTTTCCTACTGTAGGAAAAGATTCTTCCTTATTGCAAATGAGTGCGAAAAAACCCAAGCAAACTTAATTTGTTGCCAAAATGAGGGAAACCAGTATTTTTGATTCATTGGCCACAGTTTCTGTTGAATTTCCTAGGGTCACTGCAGCCAGATACATCCATTTATAGCCCCTCTGAGCTAATGCATTACAGGTACAGAGCACCACATGGCAGATGTGCACCCTACAAAGTGTGATTAACCCCTTACGCCGCTTTGCAAACAGTTAAAAAATGTGAAAAGAAGTTTGCTAATGTTAATTCCCCAGCACCTTCTATTTTCCTTTAGACACAAGAAAAGATTATATCCAAACCAAATTGCACAAGCCCTGTATGAGAGCTGAAGGGCAGGGCAAGGGGGTCCCCAGCTCATTACCCCCTTCCCAGAGGTGACCCAAAAGCAGATGCTCCAAAGGAAGAGCAAAACCAGCACCAACAGGATCTAATGCCCTAAATAAACTCCTCCTCTCCAGCTGTTTTCAACTCAGATGACTTTTCAGAGCACAATTCGTTTGATTTCTGTGTCTTTAGTAACTTCAAAGAAATTATCTGCCATTAACATTTTCTGTCACTTAGCATCTCCCTCTTCTGGTAAGGAGTTTTACAGGTCTGTTCCCCACTCAGAAGAATAGCTTGTGTTTTTCTTTACAATTTTATATATCTGCCTCTTATTTGTCTAACTTGACATTCTTAGAAGAGAAAAGGAACCTCTCACCCCTCTCTATGTCTCTTGTGACTCCACAGAACCCCTGTATAGCCCACTCCCATGTTTTAACCAGTTAAACTGGTCAACCAGTTGCTGCATGAAACAGCTTCCTGGGCTCTGTATTACATTTTGATATGACATCTGCACACTTGGCATGGGATTAACTGAAATCTTTGCCTTTCCAACCCTTCTGCCCTCTCACATCTTTCTAGCGTTTCCATCTTGGAGTCAGAAATGCAGCTCTGACCACCCCAAAAAAAAACCCAAAAGAAAAGCATTTGACACATTGTTACTGAAGGTGTTAATCTATAAAAGTGTTCATCTAGGGATGTAAAGCTGGGAATTGAGCATCTAACATGGTAAATGTTAAAATAATGCCATTAAATTTTAAGACTTGTTTTTGAAAGAGCATCGGCCAATACGTGCTCCTCAGCAGAAGCTCATGCCTACAACAGAACTTGGTTTCTTACCTATTAGTTTTTAATTCAAGAAGGTATTAACTCCTAAAGCTTATCTCTCCAGCAATCTGACTAATGCTCTTCTCAGTGTCTCACCTCTCCATTCTTATTTTCCCTTCTGCTCCTCAGCAGAGCTCCCTGTAAACAGGGTTAAGAATGTCTTGTTTTCTCTGTAACAGGTATGTCCTAATACTGACTGCAAAGGATGTGTCAATGCCATCAAGAATGACTCAAATTTAAGCTTTTCTGAAGAACTGACACTAAATTCACCACCGTGAAAAGCATCCCAGAAAAAAAAAAAATGAGTTTTGTCAAGCATGTTATTTATCATTTTCAAAATCAATATAAAAATGGAACTAGTTACTATCCTCAGCATTAAAAGTCTATTTAATCTCAGTGAACAAGTCTACCCGATATCTCTAAAAGCTGTTCGTGGACCAGGTCTCAGGTCCAGGTCAGTAACATCTCCCACCAGAAGAGACATAGCAATTTAACAGGAGCAAAAGTCAGGGGCAAGAAAACATCTAGGTTTTAGGGGAAAAAAAAATAACCTACTGAAGATGGTATAACTGGTAATACATTTAAATAACCAAGAACAACCTCCCCAAACCAAAATCATGCAGTGGAATAATAGTTATGACAAAGAACCTATTTTAAGCACTGGAAGGAGCAATTCTGCCTAAGGAGACAGCTAGCGTATAGCATTTAATCTCACAGGGCTTTTCCCTTTCTTTACTTTTTGATTCTTATCTTGGTTGTTTCACAGCAGGAATTTAAAACTTGCACATCCTGCAAATCTCGCTCTTCAAACTGGAACAGGCTGAAGGCAGGATTTCACCATTTGGGAATTTCATTGACAGAATTCTGCCTCCGCCGTTGCCTGCAGAATTCTCCACAACTGCCATCAAGAATTCATGAAAAGGGTGGGTTTAGGCCTTATTTTTATTTATTTTTTTAAAGTTTACTCACGTTTATCGCTGTGATCTACCTGACTGATCACACAATGTAACAAAGCCTTGAGTCCTCCAGTCTGGGTTTTGGGGAAAAAAATAATAATCTATCAATTTGTGAAAGATAGAAAATTTACCCACACCTTAATTTTAAGATATGCTAGACAGATATCATCACTGAAATTACTTGCTCCTTGCATGTTTTTTGCTGCTCTTATATATATTTATTAAAGCATCCACAGATCAGCCTGGTTCTCATTTTTTGAAAAAAAGGAAAAAAAAGCGATGAATGCCTATAAATTTTTAAAAAATTAAAACAACAAAGAAAACTTTGCTTCTATGTTCAGTTTGAAAATACAGATATGTAGTTCTTTTTATTGACGAAGAACGCATTGGAGGCCTGTTTGTGATGATGCTGAGAGACACTCCTGAACCAAGGAAACACCTGACAAATGCTGGAGAGAGGAATCTCTCTCACACACACACGTTTGTCAAAAATCCTCCACCTCACAGAAGTATTTCCCCTCGGTGTCAGACACAGCAATTATTGGGCTCTGGTTCATCTCCAAACAGAAAGCTGGAGATATTATTTTAGTCACACCCATTCAAGGATTTTCCTTGACTATTTTTTTTTTCCCAGAGCATGCTTTTCTGCCAGGCTTTTCAAAGTCAGTGGCAGGATTTGAAAATGGAACAATATGTATTTAGCACTATCAAATAGATACATGGAACCTATAGAGCACTATGTAATAAATGCACAGAACTTGACAGCCCAGTAATGATGCATCTTCCATCAGCCCACAAGTAATAATGACCCAGGTTTACAAGCTAAAAATAAATATGAAACTATATTAATTTATTTGTTTTTCTGCATACAAAAGAGTTAATTTTTATTACTTCAGTGCATACAGACTTTACTACAAAATTCTTAAGTGACTCTGATAATTGGCACACGCCAAAGACTCAAACCAAATTGTGAAGATACTGCCTCCATGCACCGTCCCAGAACACACTATAAGCCCCAAACAGTGAGATAAACGTGAATTCTATGGTGTAATGAAACACAATATATGCTCACAAACGATGGGAAATGGAAATAAAAAGAGGTTTTCTTCTTGGTTTGCCATTTCAGCCCAGGGATTCACCTTTTCCCTTAGGTAGTACCTAACAAAACTACCAATAGGGCAATTTGATTTTCCACTTAAGTTTCTGTGTAAAAATCTCTCACGTGACACAATTTAGAAAAATAGAGAGGTATCTGCAAAATATTAAAGTCAACATTTGCATTTCTTTTTATTAACAAAATGGAAAGATGCTACTGAGGATCCAAACAGTCACATGGGAGATCCTTCGAGCATAGGAAAACCTTCAAAATTCAGGAATGCTACCTCAATTGACAGGAAATCACACATCACTATTTCCACTTTCCCAAGAGTAACTGATGGCAGGCAAAAATAACCCACCACCCCTCTCTCTCACATCTTTGAAATGTAATGATGGTCAAAGTACAACCCAGTATCAAACCATTTACAGGTTTGGAAGTTAACACTGTCACACACAGCACTCACATTTATTAATTTATTTAAAAATTATTAAAAGCAGTAAGTAGTAAGCTTTTAGACTGGCATAGAAATTATTTTTAATACCCCCAGCTAGTCTGTATTCAACCAGCTTCAGTAATTTGAGTGTACTCTGGATAGTCAAGGATGAGAAGTTTATCAACAATTATAAGAGGACAAAGCCCCGCTAACTCTGAAAGTACAAAATCAGTTGATTTCACTACTTACAAAATAGTACTTTTTCCCTAGTTTTAAATGCAAAAGTTTTCATAAAACGTCCCTTTATCCAGTACACTGCAACAGTAAAAACAAGTGAAGATGTTGTGCATTAGACACCTGCTTTCACCTAAACGTGGCAAATAAGAAACATGTTATTTATCAACTTGCAACTTCATAAAAGCTCACAAAAACTTAAATAATTTGTATAAACGAAGGCTAAATCACGTGCTTTTAACAAAAGCAGAGCAAAGCAGTAAATCAGCCTGAGCAGCAAAAGAAAGACCAGTTTTACTACAATCACTCAATACTAGTAGCAAATCAAACATTTTAATAGATCGCAGCACAGTTATTTTCTTGACAAGGTTTGATTTCTCTAAAGCCAAAACAAAATTACAATCAATTACTTCAAACAAGGGCTCCTAAGTGTTGATTAAATTGTTTTCACTTTGATCCATCCTGGGCTGAGCAGAGATTTCTTCTAGTACTAAGTAGTCAAGGGTGTAAATTAAGGCTTGAAAGACCTCCTTAAAGCAACATCTATAATAAGCCTTAATATTCAAAGAGTGGCCCAATACTTTCAATTAAAAAAAAAAAGGTTTTAAATAGGGGAGCAAAGGCAGGCAGCAAAGGCAGGGAACCTCTGTTTCTGGATGCCAGTCATGGAAAAGAAATACCCACATCCTGAGGAGGCTGGAGCTCCTTCTGGGTGCTCCAGAATGAAAACAAGGAGCACCCAAATGATTAAGGCAGTTCAATTACTCTTGTTACTGTGAGAAAGAAGGGTAGAATAAGAGGGCAATTAACACACACACTCGCCTGTCTTCATTGTACCTGCAATTATTTTTGTATACAGTATGCATTCAAAACTTATCTTTTTGTACTTCACTCCTATAATTCATACACAGAATTGCCACATTTGGCAAGAGCTCCCCAAAAAATTCACTCGGGAAAAATTCACTTAAAACCAAAACTCATCAACAATGAACTTGTACAACTCATCCGGAAGTCTCTTCCCAGTTCCTCCTCTGCTCCCTGCTGGAACATCAGTACAAAACACCAATGACCAGACCAAGAGGACTGATTTTAACTACAAACAACATCTGAACAATAATAAAGCTGTTCCCGTTTGTATGGTAACAAATAAAGAATCAACAATAATACAAAATACATACATTATTTAAAAAAAAAAATCTCAGAAAGTCCTTTCTAAATTTAGGTTTCACTGCCCTATATACTTCAAAACTGTGAAGGACAACAGGAAAGATCAGTACAACTCACAAGATGCTAAGGTGCAAAAATCAAGTATTTTTTTTTTTTAAATATGTTAATTTGTACAATAGCAAACACTGAGGTAAATCAACCTGATCTTCACAGAAGAAACAAACCAGGTTATAAATCAAGCAATTCCAAACCCACTGTAGGATCAAATACGGGGATGTGGTGAAAAGAATACGTACCAGAGAAATTGCTTTCTAGTGAGCATTCAAGATTTTCATCATTTCAAGTAAAAACTTTTACTAAAGGAATGTGATCTCTAAGGATTTCTCTCTGGGCTTCCCCTCCTCCCCCCATCTTGGTAAAATTTTAAAAAGCTTTACAAAAATTTGCTTCGCATTGAGTATCACTGGTCGAGGATGCCAAAGGAAGAGGGCAGGACCCGTTGACCAGCAGATACAATGCTTTTGCTAGTTTTGGAAGGATTTTCACAGAATCACAAAATGATACAGGGTTGGAAGGGACCTCTGGAGATCATCTAGTCCAACCCCCTGCCAGAGCAGGGCCACCCAGAGCAGGTCCCACAGGAATGTGTCCAGGTGGGTTTGAATGTC
>BJBW01000406.1:40266-74940 GCA_004320125.1 Scolopax mira
TATCTACTTTTATTTGGGGTTTTATGCAGTTTAGGAGAGATAGATACGTGCTAAGGGCAACTACTGCAGGAAGTGTAGAGATTTGGGGTTCTTCACCCTCTGAAACTATACTGCTGAAGAGTTCTTGCTCAAGATAACTAGAAAATACCAAAATCTCCTACCGCTGCTCAACGCTTATGATTTCCAGGAATGTGCAGCTCGGTGAAATGCAACAGAAAGTGATGGCCAATGAAGAACCTGTCCTGTCTCCAATCCCACCACACGCAGCTGCAGAAGGCAGCCCAGAACCAGAAATCAGAAGCAAGGAAAATTAATTCTGTCCCCTCCACACAAACACACCACTTGGAAGCTTCAGAGTCTCTCCCGGTTACCACACTGCTCCACCTGCTCCTCTTAATTCTTGGGGTAACCGACCCTTCCTTGCCTCAAGCCATAACTGAAAATTATAATTAATAAGATAATGATATAGGAGGAGAAATCTGGTTTCTGTCAATACTGAATTCCTGAATTCTTACTCGTTGAGAAGGAAGGTAAATCTCATTCTGAGTTTTGCATAAATAGCTGCAATCATTCAGAATGGCCTCCCGAGAGTTTGCTTTTAGTAGGCATGATAAAAAAAGAAAAACCACATTTCCTAAATGAAATTAAAAAAAAATAAAGGAGGACTGTAACAAATGGGACACCAAAGTGCCATGGCAGACAACCAGGATAACTCAAGATCATGTTGAAGGCTCTGTATCTCCACTAATTTCCATGCAGCTTGTTTTCAGACCACTACAAATAACGTGCATTTGAACAAAGTACAATTCTGACCATGCTTTCTGTGAAGGAGCACACTTGTAATGTGCCTAGGTCTGAAACTAGACATAAATGATAAATATGCTATGATGAATATATGTAACAAATACCAAGCACCAGAAATTCTCTCCCACAAACACATTTTAAATCTCAAATAAACTGAAACATGGTCCTGCAACTACCAGTAGTACTGTTTAACTGGTTGGAGGCTGTTGCTGAATAATACAATGCATTAGCTCCCAAACAGGATTACATTTTTTTGCCTTCAAATTTGACTACTTAGTCCAGTTTGACAAGGATGAAAACAACGAGAAAGCCTCCAAAATACCAAACAAAAATTGCCAGCCCAGCTCCCTGCCTCCAGAACATACTCCAGGAACAGGCTCCTCTACAAGAGCAACTTTGTCTTACAGATAGTCTAAAATTCTGACAAATGGGCAATGTTACATTCTGCCTCTCAGATGTGGAAGACCACCCTTTAAAAATTCACTAGCCCACGGCTAACAATGAAACTACAACGTATCCTGTATGCCCACGTTGCCCAATGTCATCCAGAAATTAATGTGAACTAATTTAAGCAAATATTCCCCTAGCTCTCAACAGTTTTCAATGAAACCATTAAGTGTTCTTCTCAGCTGAGTCCACGTGCTGAGAACTTACCTTTCCCTTCCTACTCTGGAATCTGTGCACTGGGTGTTACTAAGTCCCAGACCATTCATTCTCAATTTGAAAAAAAACCCTGAAACTGGCTATTAAACAGACACACCCACTGCAATCTGAAAGGACAAAAAGTAATTTCCTTCAATTGTGGTGCAGAGATAAGGTACAAGTAAGAAAACACTCAAATACAGTTTAGTTTAATGAAAGTAAAATGCTTCACATACCCTCCAGCAACAACCCCCAAAAGATCAACCTTCACAGCCTTTACTTGAATAATTTCTCACTCCAGGGCCATTCCTAAAGTCAGCTCAAATCTTCCCATGAGCTATCTTCCCCCTTCAGTGATACCTTGTCTTTCCGTACTTAAAATCTACTTATATTTCTGTCAATGCCTGACCTGCTACGGACCATAAGAAAGTGTCTCTTATCAGATCTGCCCACAAGCCACCCAAACCATTACAAGGTTTTTCTCCCAGTCAAGGCGGGGATCAAAGCCAGTCACATTGTCAGCACGAACTCGGACATGGGGAAAGTCAATACACGATGGCACTTCTCAAGCTCTGAAATACACCTCATCACCACGAGGGAGAAATGAAAACTGAAGTCCTTTCTCCTCTGGAAGCCACTTATTTTCGTAATGCAAAGGGTCACTGGAGCCAATTCACTGCTAAAACTTCACGCTGAACGTAGTGAAAACAGGACACGGGGAAACGCGGCTGAGAAACACCTTCACGAGGACTCCCCACTGCTGAGAGTCCAGGCATTTGAATTCCATCACACTTCGAATTCCAGACCATTTCAATAATTGTTTGCATACAGTTTATTTCAATTCTTTGCACGCCTGTGGCAGGAGTTGGGGCATTTTAGTAAAAAGTAAAACAAATAGTGTTTCACGCAAAGCAATTTTATAGGAAACTCGCAGGGAATTAATTGTAAGTCAATAGAACGAGCCACAAAATAATGAAGTCTCTCAGTCTTCCCCCATCCCACCCTCATCCAAAAATTAGAATAATTGCCACCATTTAAATTAAACAGAATGCAACTATTTCATTTACACACACAAATCAGCCCCTGTGTCCACAGAACATCAAAGCAGACTCCCAGCCTGCAGCCAGGAAGTCACCCAGTTTTCTGCTGGCTTTGGACAGCATTCAAAACGTTACCATTTTTCCACCTCAACATACACATCAGAAAAATGTATCTTTGGGGGGGAAAAAAAAAAATAAAAAATAAAAAAAACCCCCATCAAGCTAGAATGATTCAGCAACCAAAAAAATTCTTGCTCTGCTCCTCCTGCTTGAGTTGTTCACAATCGATTTTTGTTGTAAAACTTCTAACAATAACCATAAAAAAACCATCATATCAACTGTAAGGTCAGAACATAGGAACTGGTGGATGCTCCAGAGAATCTGGTTTGGTATTAGACTTAGATAAAGCTGGATGGGTTGGAGGAGCTGGTCATTAAACTGGAAACAAATGAAGAATGGATTTTCTTGAGGAAAAGCAACACAAGGGAGGGAAGGGAGAGGTGCCAAAGTAATTACCATCAAAACCAATTTTGCTCAGCCATAAGGAGGAGTTTGAATGGAAAACACCATAGCATTATTTTATGACTTTTGGTGAACATGCAAAAAAAAAAAAAAAAAATTCTGGCTACAAATTCCTGAAATGAGAGACAGGTGGTGGTCAACAGAATAACCAGCAAATTTCAAGAAACAGATATATAGCAGAGAAACACCTTGTGGTGTAAGCTGAGGACAAGATGTGAAACCATTAATGAAAAAGAGCTGGGCATCTCTTAGGGGAAAAACAACAAACCAAAACAAAGCAGTGATGAGAAGTCTATCACAGCAGTCTGAACATACCTGATACAATTTCTAAGTTTCTCATAATTTCAAACAACTTTAACATTAAAAAAGAGAAATGGTGGCATCTGTTTGTGGAACTACACTTATGTGGCACCTTCTGTTTTTCCTCTTGCTTGACTTGGTGAAACCATCAGTTCTGCAAGAACACACATGTGGTGACACAGGGGACACCATTACCTTGTTTAGGCCGCCAGTGCCCAATTTTGACAGGAGAGATTTCTATTTCCCACTGAGAGCAGATTCATAAATCCTTCAATATACTGGGGTTTTATTTGCTCCTCTTTAACAGCTTGACAGCATAGACAGGTAACAAATTACTCTCTCACTTTTGGATTTCAATCTAGACTATGACTTGGTTCCTCAGTAGCTTAGAACTGTTCTCCAGTGAGAACATGTTTGGTTTTTTTTTCCTTTGAGAACTTATTTGAGATGCATTCATTGTGTAAAAAAAAAATAACAACAAACAAAACAACAAAAAACCCAACAAAAACCCCAAAACTATCAAACAAAAAAATCACCACCAAAATTCCCAACTCCCACTGTATCATAAACATGTCATGCCCTTTCAACAAGCATAAGCAGATAAAATCCTGAAACATTGAATATTGTTATACAACTACCTCATCACATAAATATATTCAGAAAACTTTCCCTTCCTGCTCATTACGTTTGCTCTCCCCATCATTCCGCTCCTCTCCTTCCCAACTCCCGGATTTATTAACTCGAGTAAAAGTGATTTCAGTGTTTCTACTAAAGCCACACTCAGCAGATGTCTCGCATCTATATTTATACAACTCGAGCACTGGTAATAAACATGATTTTTCTGTATTGCCACACTACATTTTTTAATGAGGCATCATGCCTTGTCTCTGTTTACCAAGAATTAATGTTGGCCACAACTGAGCCCTTACCCTGTATTATTACACCACAGAAGAGGAGCCTGGCAAGAGGCATGGAAACTTCTCGTTATCTATGAAGGAAGGCTTCAGGGCTAAGGACTGGCTCATTCTCCCCGTGCCTGCAGACAGCAGGGCTACTGGGACACAGAGAGGGAAGTACCTACGGGCAGGGAGAAGGCTGGGAAGGTGTAAAAGCTCAGGTTTTAGAGCTTCTTTCCAATCCAGATCCCAACCCCAGCGACTTTCAGAGGATTGTGCCAAAGCCATTTGTCCAAGATGGAGCTGTGTGGTTCCTAGATGACGTCAGGAGTCCGGGCAGGCAGCCAGCCAGCCTCCTGTGGAAGCCATTGCAATACTGCTGAAGTTCAACCTAATTGTATTTATCCCAGGATTACTTCTAGGAGCCAGCAGCTTGCATAGGTTAGCCCGTAATTTTGAATCCTAATAAAATAAAATGCCTTTTGAAAATACGAAGAAAGAGACAGAGCGAGGTAAACAGAAATCGCGTTCAAATTTCATTATTTCCTCTAAAGCCATTTATTCCAGAAATGAACAGATGTCAGCCAAGACAAATTCCACCCTGACTTAACTGGGACTTGGACAGCCTCTGATGCAAAGCAGGGTATTTTCTCACCTGCAAATTTACAATTGTTCCATACCCATAATTATACTCTAAATGTAAAGCCTTGCCCCTTCTACTCAAGCTTCATAACAAGTTCTCACTGCCCCAAGGTTTTTTGTAAAATTTGTTTGGGGTTAGTTTTTTTCCCCCCTTTGAAATCTTTTTCTTCAAACTTTGCTGTGACATACGAAAAACTCCACCCACCCAACCAAAAAAGCCAGATTTGAAGACAGTCATGCTAGAGGCTACTGAAAGGACCCTTCCTCCTCAGGGACGATGTGACATCAGGGCTTCCATGCCCAGTTTCATCCCTCTGCATCCGTTCACTTACTGCCTCATTTTTATCTGAAGTTATAACTGCCCACGATCAAACACAACTCAGCCCTGTCGCGTGACGAGGACATCAAGAGACCCTTGTCCCACGGGCACCAGGAGGGTGGCAGCAGTCTCTAACGTGCTCACCATCATAAACCAGTTGATCGTTAACACCCAGGAATAGGAAGCTGATGAAGTTCCAACCCTGTTATGGCAGGGCATTGAACTTCATGAATTCACACAATCAGTGCTGAGTCTTCAAAGATTAATATGCTCCGAGGCACGTTTCGAAAGAGAAGAAACAGAATTCATGCAACTTCTTCTCTTCCTCTCTACTTTTTCGGCCCCGGTATCCTCTCCCAGTCCTCAAAAAGGCAATACACATTCACGACACCCCAGTTCAGGTTTCAGATTCTGGCAGAGTATTTCCAAGGTCTTTGCTGTCCTTTCTGATCATCCCTCTCTCCTAAATAACAGCTCAGGAGTTCAATGACAAGCAACAACAGAAGGGCAGCAGAAAAGGCTCTGTCCTCCAGCAGGGCCTTCAGGATTCCCAGTATGGCCAAAGACTACATTAAGCATTATCAGTCTCCTCTTTTTTTTTTTTTTTTTCCACTACAACCCCACAACTTTTCCATGGAAACCTCCAATTTCTTACCATAAATTAAACTGGGACTATTCTCTAAAAATGTGAATACAGCAGACAAAAAAAATAAAATTAAATTAAATACAAACAATACACACCCACCAATGAATCTTTTCCCTCTGTGGTATTTTTTGCACAGTACGAATTTGTACAGTATGAATTTGCAATAGCATTAATTACTCATCATTATGAAGTATATTGTGCAACGAAGTGTTCAAAAAAATACTGTAATTTTGGAGAAAATTGATAGGAAGTGACCATCCAGGTACACAATATATTAAGAGTTCCTTATTTATACCAACCAATGTTTAAGAATCTCAATCCTTTCATCTTCATTTAAAAAAATAATTTGTTACTTATGTTACAAATGTTAGAAGAATATTAGCATTTTTTATTTCAAAGCTTATTCTGTTCTCTTTACACTTTTGCTCATGTACCAACCAGTGCTATTTTGTCATTTATAGCTTTTTAATACTATTGCACACAATCCCCCTGAAGTAAACGATTCACCAGCCTGAACTGTCTACTCTACTGGAAATGCCAAAATTAAGTTTGTCTGTGTCAGACTTAGGTTTTACAGAATAGTCCCACCCAACACAGAAAAAAAAAAAAAAAAACAACAACAAAACAACCCAACAAAACCATGACACAAAGTTCTTTGCCAAATCTAAAGCACGTGTTCTCAAACAGGAAATAAAGCTTTTCAAGAAAAATTTTTAACAGGTAAAAAAAAAAACAAAACACACAACAACTTACTCATTTCCCTTGTTGCTGCTTATCACAACAGCTGACCTATTCCAGCTAATTTGGCAGGAAAAACACTCTACTCGATATAAACCTTATCATGAAATATTTCAGCCTACTTATAAAAATAAAGAGAGAAAAAAAAAAAAAAGCGATTCAATTTCCCAAGCCCAGTTGTTTTTACAAAGCTTTTTTCCATTACAACCATATTTCCATGAGGATGATAGCCCTAACCAATCCCATAAACAACTGAATTTCTGGGAGGGCCGTGACCCCACTTTGCAGCTTCCTCTGCCCCATCCTGAGTCACCACCTCAGAAGGAAAGCCCTGGGATGGGGACAGAGGGACAGACCACAGGCTGGTGACCCTGACCTTCTTCATTTAAAACATCAGGGAACAAGGAGTATTTGCAAGTGTGGTCTATGATTGCCAGGACTAGGCCCAGATCAAAGTCCTAGGAAAAAACAAACCCAAAAAGAGAAGGAATCAATACCTACAACTCCAGCCTGGCTTCTACCCATGGAAAACACAAGCTGGGACAAGCCTTTTTTTCTTTTTTTTTTGGCAAATTCTAACACAAATCTCCACCTCTAGTTGAGCCCCTCTTCAGTGACTTGCAGTTATTTCAATGCTCACACATGCTTAGAGTTTCCACATGATGAAAACAGGGTATCAGACCCAAATATCCTGCTCTTTAAGTACTTTTTGGCTTAATAAGTGGTTAAGAAAACACAGGCCATGAATATAGCCTAGAAATCCCAAGCTGCCTCACAACACAACAATCACACAAAGGATGCTTCACAGGTAAACACAGAACAGTGAGCCTTTCAAAAATTGTATAATTGGTTTTGTTAACCCACATTTTGCATAGTTTGGGACCACAGTGACGAAAAAAAAAAGAAGAAGAAATTCTATCTAATTTCTAGCAATTTATAACCACACAGATACACTCGTCATAAGATGAGGGCCGAGGCTGGATGCACAGATGTAGCTCTGCTTTTTCCTGTGTGTACATTATGCACTGGGATGTGATAAATCTATAACCATGAAGTCACAGGGGATACAGCACTCCTCAGTGACCCTGGAGAAGGCAGGATGTACCATGTTCTAGCTGTGATTTCTTTTTCTTCCCCCATTTCATTTCCATAATGGCCCAGTGCTTATTTTGCAGGCTTTTTTTAATACCGTCTCCTCTCCAAGGTATGTAAATAATTTAGTCAAGAGTAATGCATTATGCAATTTATTTTCAGCCAACAGCAGAGCCCTCGTTAGGTGCAATTCATGGGAAGAAGTAGTTAATTATGGTAATTCATCTGCAGACCTAGGTGAGCAATTTCACTGTTATTCTGCTATCCTACTTAATATGCATATGCTGTAGAAGAGCAGTTAAATGGCAACTTTCAAAACTGTCATCCCAAGCCCTGATTCTCTAACGAGCTCTGAACCCGGGGCTGTAACACAGAGCTACAGTCAACACCACTTCTGGGAGGTGAAGGAGCTGATTTACGTGGAACAACTCACAAGATGAGGGTATAAGGCATTTCACTGAATAGACCTCTACAAGATCCTAGAAATAATTCTATGCTATTGTATTGCACCATTTGTGGGATGGTATGTGATCATATAATTAGAGAGCATATAGCATATTCGCACAAAGAATACTTAAGGGCTTGCCAGGGAGGGGGGAGATCTTTGAAAAACAAAAAAAAAAGTCACATTATCTGGAAATTCAGAGCTAATCTCAACAACTCTGAAATACTACCAGAGCGCTTTTCCTTCACAAACTTTAGAGGAACACATTTCAGGCCTGAGGAACAATTAGTTCCAAACGAAACCAGCTTTCCGGAGGTTTTCAGGAATTAAGAAGTTAAAAATCTGAAGCAAAACAAGCTGAAATACGTGTAGATAGAAATTATTCTTCTTATTTTTGATAAACTGCAGCTTTGATTGCAAGGACAGGGAGCAAAGATGGAATTATTTCAGACCAAACACTGAAAGAAGCGCTCTGGACAGGGGCAAGAGAAATACTGTGGGTCTGGGGGCAAAACCAGAGGAGAAGAGAGGAGCGAAGGAAGGGCAGCTCCCCATGAGACAGAGGATCAGCCTCCTGGAGAACTGCTGTGCACAAGCACATTCCACTTATCCCCTCTGTTTGGGGGAAGGCTCCTCTTCTCCTCTCAACCTGGTCCAGAAGCCACCATGGTCTTCCTCATGAAATCTCCCTCTGGGGCATCTGAAGTAGGAGCAGCACCAACAGCCTGATCCAGCACCTGCTTCTCTGGGCACGTGCCTTTGCCTTTCAGCAGCCCTGAAAGAAGAGACCTTCCTCTTGGGGCTCTTCTTCACCCTTCTCTTTTCTGTCTGCCAGCTCCAGAAACCACACTGCTAAAAGATCCAGCCTGCGTAAGTTGGAAGAACACAAATTCCAGAAGGACAACCTTCTGCCAAATCCCTGCCCTCCCCAGCAAAGCAGGGTTAAATCCTGCAAAATCTACCCAAGCCCCGCTGGCTCTGGGGAACGGGCAGCCAACTCAGTGCAGCGCTGGTCTTCAGCCACAAACCAACCCTAAAAACCCACAATGAAAAGCTTCAAGTCCTAATAACCTTTGGTGGTCACTGCTTTAATGACAGAAGGCACAGCACTTTCACGCGAGCGTCCTGAAGGTCTCTGTAGAACACAGGTCCACGGTCTGTCCAGAAACAGACAGACAGACATCCAGTTTTAATTTTAATTTTAACCTTCTATGCTTCAATAGAGCTGCAGGACTAAACCAGTAGCGCTCTCTAGACTGTTTATGACTGACTACATATGCTAGGATGTGTTTTGCCAAAACTCATAGCGAAAATAAAAGCCAGCGTTCAAACAGCACAAAACTTCATAAACCAAATAAACAACACATTGCAAATATTTAAGTCTTCCAAGCAAAGGCTTCTTCCGTAAATTTCAATATTTAAACTGGCAACAAAGCGTTTCAGACAGTGAAACAAATGACTGGCTAAAAAAAAATAAAAATAATGCTACCCCCATCATCATCATCCTTTTAAAAGGCTCATTTTTCTGTTCTCTCGAAACACTCACGGCACCCAAATTATAACTGAACAAATGTACATATCCCCAGATATTTAAAAGAAACAACAAAAGGAAACATTAAATTTAAAGCTTTTTGCTTAACCCAAGACTAGAAAACTGTCAGCCCTGAAAATGAGTTTTGCAGAGCCCTAACAGCTGAAAATGGCTTACTTGCTAAACATGACAAGCAAATTCCGAAATAAAGGGAAACCCTTCCCTCAACACACACACTAATATTTTTCTTTCCTGAAGGTTGGATCATTTCCAGAGAACCTGAACTGACTTCAACGGAGCGATAATATATTTCTTCCTAAGAACATGTAGATTGCCTCGGAACACAAGAAAATGGTTCGACTAAGAAAGGGCTTCACTCAGCTCTTCTAAGAATATCCAAGGTTTACACTTAAAAGTAATCTTTTTTTTTTATTATTTTTTGAACAATTAAGGCCTGAACTACACCAACAGCTGCATCTGCTGATGTATAGATACACGTTACACTAAACAAGGATGAGACTCTTTCTGGAGTCATTCCAAAAGAATGGGAACCCGCTGTAAAATCCATGCTTTTAACTCCAAGCCAGGCTACCTCGCGAGTGGGAACATTCTCTTGTCAAGTTTAAGGGATTTACTGAAGCTCTAGGAGGATTTTCTTTTTAAATTAACCAGAGGATACTTCTCAGGGTAAACTATGGCAAAAATGAGAAAAGTCGCAATATAAAAAGTGCGATTTACTACGGCAAAACCCAAATGTACACAACTATAAGTACCATTGAAGAGATTTCCCCAAATTAAACCAGCCCCTAAAATTTCTTTTTCCAAATGAAAACTCTCACCGGAAAGCAACGTCCTACCTGAGGACTTTTCCTGTGGAAAAGCTGTAGTTTACTGCCACCTTCACAGTAAAAACAGGGGTGTTTTTGCTGAGCCAGACTACACTGTGACCCCACAACCACTTGGATTTTACCACCCGTCCCCCAAACCCACCAGTACGTTTTAACACAATCCTTCCAGAGATGATGCCTGTAGAACCAACAAACCACTGTATGGGCACCTCAGAGGAGTCAATAAACCCTGACAGAGGAGAGAAACCTTCCAGAGAAGTTCACTGAGCTCCACCTGCAGCTTTTGTTCCATATTCCCCTTCCACCAAAAGCAGGGTCAGCCCAGGGGTCCCACCACCGCTGTTCCCATCTCCAGCTTGTGCTCCGAAACCCAGCCCTGAAGTGACTCCACCAAAAAAGCTCAGCCCTTTCCCCTCCCGCAAAGAGCTGCCAGGGCCTGGAAAAAGTGCTGGAATCTTCTAACTTCATATAAGGTAGCATTGCCACGTTACCAGGACACAAACATGCCTAACTTTTTCATAGAATGGTTAGAGTTGGAAGGGACCTTAAAGACCATCCAGTTCTAACTCTGCCTGCCATGGGCAGGGACACCTCCCACCAGACCAGGTTGCTCAAACCAAACAAAATTTATGAACCAAATAGCCTGATTTCAACATGATTCTTTATCACACATGGGCACTATCAGCAAATGTTTCCAATGTGAAGGACCATGTCTCATCCAACAAGAACAAAACCCACGAACACAAAAGAAGCAGTTGCCTCAACTGAAAACTCCAAGTAAGCAGAGGGTGAAAAATAAAACAAAAAGAGAGTCTACACTGGTAGGCAGCCTCTCACCAGAATATCTCCGGATACTAAACTGGTCTGAAAAAAAGCCTCCTGTGAAGTATTAAATCACTGGTGCATGGGTAAATTTGTTAATCCATTCGCTAAGGTCACACAGTGGCAGAAATAGCAGATAATCCCGACACCAGCTTTCTGTCCTAATCATTATGTGGACAGAAAATCTTCAGCGACGTAAAATTAAAACCAAAAAGCAAGTAAATACAGCTATCTGTTACATACAGATATATTAGGTCAACCCAGAAATGCAAAACTGTGGGTGTGGGGAGCGGAGGTGTGTCTCTGGGGATGCACCACAGATCTTGACAAGCCCGTGAAAATTACCAGAAAGTAATTTTATAATTCCCTCTATTCGAGCAGTCCCCTATGAAGGGACTTGTGTAGACAAACTGCAGCCATGATCCAAAAAACCCAGTCTGAAAAGCTTGCAGAGTAACCCAGGGGATACACCCCATTACTCTCTAGTACCTACAACAGGATGCCAAAACCTTGCCATTCATTCTGTATTGAATTTAAAGCAGCATTTTACAGATTGACCGTAAGCCACCAAAACTGGGCAAGTCTTCTAATGTCAAAAGGGCAGACAGACACACAGCCAATGTTGTTGACACACAGCCAAGAGAGCTCTGACAGTTTCTACCAGCTTCAGTGCCATTTCGTGTTAAAGCATCCTGGTAATACCCACCATGGAGCTCTGAGAATTCAAGACCGTTTTGATGAATGTTCTTTTATGGGAATAAAATACACTGCAAGGACAAGTTTCTGAAGAGGGGAAAGCAACACAGAAAGAGAAAAATTTATTCTATGAATTAAAAATACTGAACATGAGCTATACCGGCATTATTAAGATGTACTAAAACCAACAACGTAATAGTAAGAATAAAAAATAAAAAAAATCACTGTAGGCAGGAAAGACTAATCTTTCTATTCTTCCTTAGGCAAAACCCACAGGAGTTTCAAGGGGAACTCTCCCTCAGATACGGCTGGATGACTACATCCACGTGCCAGGTTTTATTACATCCATCTTAGTTACACTGCACATATTCACATTACAGGAATTTATAAACAGCAGGAGCAATTTAGAGGTGATCCACAAAACTATGACCTCGGTAGGGATGAGGTTCACTATTAGCATCTCCAGCATCAACAGTTTTGCGGTGAAGGGCGTATATTTCAAAGACTTTCAAGCAAAAAACGTTTACAAGACTTTCTCAAACAGCTTTCCCAAAAAGCATTTCCTCTGTTCCAAGCAGGACGACTTCAGAGACCGAATACAAGCCACAGGTTTCACTGGGCAACGAGGTACAAGAGTTCATGATGCCTTATTGTCTTTATTTTCTTGGGTTCTGGAGATCAAGCCACCAAATAAAGACGCTGCTTAAATATTTAACGGATTATTTTATATCTTACACAGTTTCTAGATGTGAACTCTTTAAAGATGATCTTTCAGGTCCGAAGTGGCAGCTCCACGTGCTCCTCTGGGCGGCGCAGGACAAAGGGGCCCGTGGGCACGTACCAGCTCGGGGTCTCAAAGCCCTATTTGTTCACCCAGAACAACGGGGCATGTGACTCCTCAGCACGTCCCGCAATAAAAACACGAAGATAAGGCTGCCACTGATTTCACCACGACTGACTTCGGGTTTGATAATTGTTAAGTCACAACGTCGATAAAAATCTACTGCATAAAGTGCCTTATTTTATAAAAAGCCCAACGCAAACCTCACTTGAGCTTTTTTTGCATTTGTACTAAACACACCACCTTCCCTACCCCCCTCCCAAAGCCTCCTCCTGACTTCATCAAGAGTTCACTCAATGTTTTACACCTAAAGCCAAGATTATTTTTATCAAATACAGGCACTGCCAAACTTTGCCCTCTCCCTTCCCTGCCCAGCGTGGCTGCCCCAGCACCCCCCAGCTCCATGGCCCGTTTGCTACCTGCCTGAAAAATGAGATTTATTCCCCAAGTTTGACCCCACCACAATCAGGGCTGCATCATCCAAACCCATCTAACCCATCCCCCGGATCAAGGGGGATACACAGGATCGACTCCTGTACATAAATTCAACAGAAGTTTGGAGAAAATGGAAAGAAAGCAGAGCAACACAAATAAAAAGGCACAAATTTGGTTTAAAGAGCTGACAAAATGACAAAAAGTGGGGAGAAAACACGGGGGGGTGGGAGGAAAGCAGGTGAGGGGAGATAAGAAAAATCAAATAAAGCCTTAGGAAGGGATAATTATTAAATGATGAAACTGTCAGGACTGAGAGAAAACACCCTGGTACATTAGATTAATTTGCCCATTCCTGCAAGAGCGGGGACAAGGAAGCAGAGCAGAGGAGAGGGCACGACCACAGTGACCATTGGAAGGGGTTAATTTTAGAAAGAAAATAAACCCCAAAAGCACCATCTTGCACCACTGTGTTTTAATTACACCAGGGAGGGCTTGGGGGGTTATTTTCTTCACACAGAACAGCATTAGGCCCAACAGCACCAGCCTAACAAATGAAAATAGGCAGCAATAGAGACATGGAACTACATTACAGTTCCAAAGTTTCACCATTTACAGTAACATTAATGCAAATGAAACCTGACTAATCTGATCTCACAACATGTGTTTTCACAAAACAGCGCCTTTCTTTCTTTTTCATCTTGGGAGGGAAAAAAAAAATAATAAAACAATACACACAACTCAGTTCCACGAGTGGGTAGTTACAAACCACAGCTGGGAAAGGGGAGGGGGGGCACACGAAATATGATTTTCCATATTCTAACAACCATGGCTGCAGCCTCGCTGGAGCTCCTCAGCAACGGGCACCACACAAGGGCCTCACCATTTAAACCAAGGGAGAACCTCAGCCTTCCAGAAGGGCCCCCCTCCTAGTCCCAGTCTGACGCTGCCTTTCACGTACCCTCCCAGTCTCTCCCATGAGATCACCCCACGGCGTCAAAAGAGCGAGTCACAACACATCAAAAAGTGTTTTCCCCGGCCACCCCTGACAGTTTCCACCCCTTTATTCGTCATCCAATCGCTTAAATTCTTCTCCACGTTTCCAGCAATACAGGCAGGATCTTTAGGTTTTGCTCAGCACCCAGCATCGCCCCAGCGTGGGACCACGGCTGGCGAGCCCGGGCACAGGGACAACAAGGAGAGACTGAGGGGAATATTCAGTTTGGTGCTTCCACCACCAGCCCCCAGAACCACAGGGAGAGCAAAGGGCTCATTTTTTACACCACAAGCGATGCCCATCTATTTTACCAAGAAAATACCAAATCTGAGTGCCCAGGCCCCCCCAACGGGATGACTGAACAACGGTCAAGGAGGCTTTTTGTTTGTTTCCTTTAAGGGAACAGATTCCTAGAACTTAATTTCTAACGTATTTAGCCTGTACTACATGTACTGTAAGAAAGAATCTTATAAAGGGCCTTGATGAACTAGAAATAAATAATCCATATCAAAATAACCTTGCACATGTAGACAGCAAAGGAACCAACTACCACAGGCTTTGCCAACAGTAAGATAAACACATTGATATTTCCAATGTAATCAACAGCCATTCAGAATCTGCCCTGGAAGACAGTCACAGAAACACAAAGCATTTTTCTTACAAATATTTACTATAATGGTGAAAGCTGTTAAAAAAAAAAAAAAAAAAAAAAAAAGTTGGTTTCTATTAATCAGCTACATTTAGATATCCGTTCTCTCTATCAGATTGAGCTCACCAAAACTGCTCAGTAGGCTCTTTTCATTGTATTTTTGTTTAAGTTTTATCTCAAGGCAACATATTGAAGTTTCACGCTCCTGCCTTTTTTCCTCTTGCACGGTGCTAGAAATTTACAGTCTACGCAAGAGCCACCAGATTATTTCAAATGCATACCAAAAACTTCACAAAGTGAAAAATCAGGTACCACGTCTGCATCAGGAAAATATTCCCGTTACACAGCGAGCACCCCAGATCTGTTGCATCAGGGAAACAGCTAATCCATTGCTCCACGAGATACGTTTCTACCACGATTTATTTGACGTCAACATTAATAGATGGTGTGACCACACTCCTCCTTATTTTCCTCCATCCACATCTGGGCTAGCTCTGCTGTAAAAGTACATTAAAAACTATTAAATCCAAACAAACGCAACCCCAAAGTGAATATGTTACAGATTCACAGATATCATCATGGCAAAAATCCATGCGTGGTTTTTTTTTTTGGTTGGTTTTGTTGGGTTTTTTTTCAAAGCACTTCCTAAATAAAATTTATCACTGGGAGTCCGTGTTGAGGAATGCGTATTTGTGTTCATATCCAAGCAAAAAAATATTCTGTACCAGAAAAGAATGTTGACATCCATACAAAAATTAGCTGTGATTCATTGTTTAACAGTTGTCTTCCCTTCAGAGAGCAGCGCAGACTGAAGGACACATTGCCAAACTGAAAGCACCAATACTTCCTTTAACCTAATATAGGACAAATAAATACACTTCAATAGCTTCTAAATCTTGCACGTCCTACTTTTTTGACCCAGATCTCTGGTTATTTCCCCCATAGGTCTATACAATAGCAAAATGATTTTTTTCTCCCCACAAATTTAGACTTAACCTAAAAGAGGAAAAGTTCTCATCATTCCTATGAGCTGAACAGACCTGAGGGGGGGGGGGGGAAGGATCAACACAGACTCGTCTTCATCACGATCAGTTGGGATTTTAAGGTAAAATTTTCAGCCATACTTAACAGCCTCCCAACTGCTGAGCAAAAATTCTCATTTGTTCCAACAGGACTGTAAGTTCAACCAATATCAATGATAAATGAAAAATAATTAAATCTTTTTTATTGGTACTTTTACAAGGCGAAAAAAACGCATTTTCAGAAGCCGTGCTGACACCCGAGCATTAATCAGCCTGTCCAAAAAAACATAAAAGAGCTATAAAAACTTTGTTATTCCTCTCCTCGGCCAGCCTGGACAACTCCTTCCAGGAAACCAAACTGTCTCTGCTTTGCCTGGTATTTTTAGGGAACCATGGGGGGGTTGAAATTCACCTGGGGTGTTCTTGCAAGCAGGAGAATTCCCAGCTCAGGGTTTTGCCGGCGATAGGTCACCCACGAGAGGAGCCTGAACTTTTAACACCACTAACGTCAAATGGATGCAACTTTTGGGATAAGTTATATTTAGGGCTCTAAACCTTGACAGTTTCTGTGGGTTTGGCAGCGGGCACGGTATTTAGCGCTACATTTTCATGAACAGTAAATATTTGATCCTTAACTCATAACCTTGGAAAAATGCTCCACGAATGGGCTGTGCAGAGGTCCTTTCTGCATCTTCTCCGGTCGCTGCCAGCAGGCACGTAGCTGCCTACAGAACAGGACAGTTTCCAGAGCCACTTTCACAGCCCTAATTCATAAAATAATGAAAGAAAGAAAAAAATCTACCGTCGGCCTGACGTCAGTGGGGTTCGGTGGCAGCTCTGCTTGCAGCTGGGGAAGCGACTGGATCTTTCCCCAAACCCCCCCAGGGGTTAAAAGCAGCATTAGCCACAGCAGCTCGCTGGCCTTGCCAGGTTGGGGAAACTATTGCCCCACTAACTTGTGTCATTCCAGCTGAAACTCCTCGTAACGCACCTCCAGAGACCCGAAAGAACACTCGGCGCCTTTGCACGTGGCACAGGGTTGTGAAAAGCACCTCTGTCACACGTGCTCACACCAAACACACACTGAACAGGATCTCAGATCATAAAAAGGAAAAAAAAAAAAAAAACCACAACCCATAAATAAACCCCACCCCAACAACCAACCAACTGGTTTTCCTCTGGATGATTCTGATTTTTTTACTGCTGGACATTACTAATAAACAAGATTGCGCCTTCGCAGTATGAAGGTGAAGAATTACAACAATTAACACAAGGCAGAGCACACAAGGCACCTCCCAGAAAGAAACAGAAACTACCCCCTAACGGGAGCCTGCGAAGGCAGCAAACCACACGCAAGGCTTGATTTTTAGAAACACCCAGAGGCTCCCAACTCCCAGTGCAACCCAGGGACCCAGCACCTTTGCAAACGTGACTGTATTATTACCTTACACTATGGATGTAGACTCTTTGGAAGAGTCACGTCTGCACCCACCCAGAACCAGAGGACCAGCCCAGGGCCACCGCTCTGCAGGGACAGACATGGCACCATGAAGGGCCACATGGGACCAGGTGGACACCCAGCCTGCTGTGTTACCCATCATGAAAAAAAAAAAAGGACATTATCAGCCCAATAACACACCTAGGGATGCTAACTTGAGAAGGACCTTAGCATCTCTACACAGCACTGAGCTGTGCCAAGAATACTTAATACACTTAATTCAAAAAGCAAGAGAGGACCCTGAAAGTTGCCACGTCGATTGGCTGAGACAATGCCCTAAAACTCCTCCTCACCACTTCAGAGATTCTTTCACCATTTTTTTTCAGAAAGCTACACACCAATTCACCATGCCTTATTATTATTATTATTGGTAAGAAAATATTCTCAAAAGTCTTTCTAGCCATCAGTCCACCCAAAGGTAAGCTACACCACTGGCAATTTCAGTCCTTGGACCTTCAGTACCTTGGCCACGCCAGAGAGATCCTACACACCTGACCAGCGTGTGCATTCTCCCCAGCACTTACACATCCTTCGGCTTGAAATAACTACTTATTTCTTATCAAGGAAGAATAATTTTATTTGGTTTTAAGGCTCCTTATCGACATAAAAAGGAGAGCCTAAAGGACATCACAGAAAACTCCAGGGTAGAGTATTACAGGTCAGTGTTTCAGTGGGTAAGCTGAGTTACACTTCTACAGATCCTTCAGAACCAAAGGAACACTCAATGTGAGCTCAAACGCAGCCATCAAGACTCCAGGGTGCTTTTTATAAACAATTTCAGCCTTGTTTTCATTAAGAGAAGGAAGAAAAGGGCCTGCTCATCTCGGCCTGGACGACACAAAGCAGAACCCTAAGGAGGAGCAGCAGTTCACAGGTTTCACACAAACCAGCAGTGATTTCTAGACCAGGCTTTCCTACTTTTTCACACAACCTGTCAGCTCCCCTGACGCTGCCTCGTCTTCACTACTCCTTACCACAAACCACCTAATTCCATTTTCCAAAATTAAAAGAAGGCTGATACACTCCCCTACAACGGCATCTGAAAGCGTATTTCTTACTCCACATTTCCTCATCGTACTTTAGCTCAGAGGAAACCAATTATGAGGCCAATAAACCAGTCTCCATCTACTCTGCTTGGGATCACCAAAGGAACCTTTTTCTAGTAAAGTCACTTTTTTTTTTTGGCTTTAAGCTACTTTACAGGAATTAAGACCATCTAACCTCATACCACAGTGCTTAGAAAGCTGCGTGTTTCTGGGTCAGGGGTAGCTAAAGCAAGAACATAGGAACTGCTTCTTCATCACCTGTTAATTTGAAGGTATCATCAACGCTTTTGAATTAATTTGAAGGTATCATCATCATCATCACATCATCATCAATGCTGCGACGCAACTCAAAACCACTTAAAAGAGCTGTCAGTGGTAGTTCTTAATGGAAAACTTCTTCACCTAATAAAACCACTGAACTTCATATTTAAAAGTGAGCTTACAATGAGTGTATTCTCACAGCAGTCACTTTTTTCGGGAGCCAAACAGGCATCATTACAGAGCATGCACACACACACTTTCACTTCTCTCCCCCAACCTGCAGCTACTTGCATGAGCTGATGTTTCAGGCTTTAAATAAAGCCATTATTACACCCAATACTTTGTCTGCGCACGCAGCTGCGAACTCACACACACGAAGGGCGGCCAGGACACATCACAGCATCTCAGTTGTCAATACCAACGTGAATGAGATTAAAAACGTGGTTACTTCGGCGGGATACATTTCAGCATCAGGGTTTTCGACACCACAAAGTCCTGCCGGACGTCCTGAGCTTGCCCTTCTCTCCCAAGCAGAGACAGGACCACTTCACGACCTCCCTATCCCGGGTCAGAAGGGGAAGAGCTGGTGGCAGGTTTGTGTCTGCCTCTTCTCCACCATCCAGAAGCGTCCTCTCTAGCAAAGGTGTCAGAATTCACCACCATCCCGAGGGGGTCCAGGGGGAAGGGAAGAGACAAGCCAAGCAAGCAAAAACTGGGGGTTAGGAGCACTTACGAGCGCTGGGATACCCCAAAAAAATAGCAGTGTTGTGAAAGATTCACATCCTATTGCCCACCACTAACACAAAACACACTCAGCTGCTGCGAGCAGCTTCTCAGACATCTGCAGAGCTTATTCGAGAGAACTAGACCGCTTGATGTTCACAAAGTTGTGCGTGTTTCTTCACAGCACTTCCTGACTTCTGCGCAATTACATCCTTGTAGGATGTGGGTCTTTACTGCCACTACAAAATTTGTAACTGCAAACACATTCTGACTCAAACCATGAAGTCCATGTCAAATTAAATTCCGGAACCAAAATCAAGTTAGGTAAAATAACTCGGTTTGCTTTACATTATTCAGATCTGTTCTTCCTAACTACAAAAATATTACCTGCAAACAACATTATAAGCAATTTCGTCCATTTCCCCTCATCCATCCAGAGCCTTCTTTATGCTTAGGGCTGTAGCACTTTTTAGCATCAAACTCTTTCATGATGGGAAACTGACTATGAAGGAGCGCTGTTGGGTACTTAGCACTTATACCCTGCCTTACAACTTCAAAGCGTTACACAAACATCAGTAATTACCATACATAGAGCAAAACTGAAAGAAATACTCGTATTAAAAAAAAAAAAAAAAACAAAAAAAAAATTCACAGGGAAAAAAAAATAAATCATAACTACCTGTTTGAAGGGGAAAAAAGCTTAAGCAACAGAACCTCCTGTAGTTATTGCATTCACACGTTATGGCTTTGCACGTCTAAACAAACAAAAATCATAAACTCTTGCACAGTCTAAAAAAAAAAAAATATTAAAAAGCCCAAAAGCCAAACCCCAAGTCCTTTCATACATTTAAATTACATTTCCTTTCCCTTTCCTCATGGAGTGAGAGCTAAGTCTTTTTCAGGTGTTCCCAATAACAGTTTGGGAGGGTTCCCAAGACACAGCACCACACTCAACCCTGTTCTCATGGAGACAAATCCACCTTCCCCCCCTAAAAAAACCACAACCTTAAAACTGTGACAGCGTACAGGCTCAGGTGATCTTAGGTAAGTATTTCCATGCCTTGTGTTCCACTAGACTGTAAACAAAAGCAAAGGGGGGAAAAAAAAAAAACCACAACAAACCCAACAATCAATCACTGCAAAAGAGCACAGAAAGTTTGCTACCATCGTTTCCAGGGCACCACCTGCACCCCTGACAGCGTGGCCTGTTTTTCCTATGGCTAAGAGGGAAAAAAAAAACCCCAAAACTCTTCATCTGCTCATCCATGAACACGTGGATCACTCCAACCCAAGGCCAGGCACAAGAGTTTGCAGGATAAATCCCCATTGGGGGATTGCTATCCGTAAATCCAAAGGAAGGCCCCAAATCCAACACCACCAGCCTTTGGGGTGCTCAGAGCGACAGGGGGGTGTCCAAAGCCAACACACACCCCCCAGGCTGCACCCAAAAACTTGGGGACAACTCAAAACCATCACTTCTGCAAACGGTGCCCTCGCTCTCAAAGGACCACGAGCCACAACAGGACACCCAAGAGACCACCAGCACCAAAGGACCCCGCTAATACCTTCAAAATGCTCATTTCTTTTAGCAACGCAGGACAGGAGAGTCGGACAAACCCAGAAATGCACTATTATTGTTTTAATTTTTTTTTTTTTTTCCCAACGGTTCTCCTAATGATCACGGCTCATCCTGATAAAGTTATGTTTTGTGATATCCTCCCCCCCCAGCCATAAATCAGTTAGGAATTTTGATTTAGGCAGACAGGAAAAAGGAGGAAGTCGAGCCCACTGGAGAGCAGTAAAAACTTCAGCAGCAAACTTCACTTCCCCCCCCCACCCCCCCAACGCGGCGACCTCCAAAACTCCCAACATTTTTTATTTTTTTTACTTTTTTTCCTCCCAAGACTCACGCCACCAGCAACAAGCCCGGGCCATAAAGCATATACAAAGTTAGCTGTTAAAGAAGTTTGATGGTTTGGTGTTTTCTTTTTTTTTTAGGGGGGGGGGGAATAAAAAAAGGGGGTGTGGGGGGGTGTTTTATTCGCTGGAGCTGCCTTAAAAAGGCAATAGGGTGCTGAAAGATTTGAAAGATTAAATTCACCTGGAAGAACAGGAAAGGATTTAACCCTTTCTGGGGAGTCTGGGGGATGGGGGGGGGAAGGGAAAGGAAGGGAAAAGGGGGGGTTATAAGAATAATGAGCCACATGTCGTGCTGCTACAGGACCTATATATGTTTAAGTAATTAAATATATACATTGCATCAACCGTGAGAAAGGGCCGGGGGGGGGGGACACACTCCGAGGAGCGGGGGAGGGGCGGCCGCCCCCNNGGAGTGTGTCGTCCCCCCCTCGGCTTCCCCCCCCTCCATAAGTAAATAAAATATAATATGTTGGGGGGGGGGGGGGGGGGAAGGCGCTTCTCCACATAAATCGGGCTAAAAATAGGCCGCTCGCCATGGCTCCCCCGTGCCATTCGTTGTTGAGCTTCTCTGTGTGTGTGTGTGTGTCCCCCCCTCCCATCTCATTAAATCCCTTTTTTAAAAAATTAAAAATAATTAAAAAAAAAAAAAAATGCAGGCGGGTGGGGGGAGGGGAGGGGAGCGGCGCGGAGGGGGGAGGGGAGGGGGGGGAGGGGAAGAGCCGTTTAGCTTTAAAAAATAAAAATAACCGGCCCCACGGGATGCTTGGGGAGGGGGAAGGGATGACACACGGAATGATTTTTTTTTAAAAATACACAGCAAAAATAATATGAAAATAAAAAGAGGGGGGGACACACGACACGGTGAAGGGAGGGGGGGGGGTACCGAGGCGAGGCGCCCATCCCCCGCCCGCCTCCAACGGCCACAGAGACAAAATGCCTCCCCCCCACCCCCAAAAAAACCACTCCGAGCACCCCCAATTTAATACACACACATACACACACCCCTCAATAAGGCCCCCCCTTCCCGCCCTCACCCCCACCACCAATCCCCCCCCCCCGGTCCTTACCTCAGCGGCGTCGGGGCGGCTGCTCCCCCCTTCCTCAGGCACCAGAAATCCACCCGCGTTTGTCTCTCCTCCTTCTGTGGTGGGGGTTTTGTTTTATTTTTTTTTTTTCTGTTGGTTTTTTTTTTTTTTGGTGGTGGTGGTTTTTTGCTTGTTTCTTTTTTTTTTTTTTTTATACAGCCATTTATACGTACGTACACATCTGTGTGTGTCTCTGTGTGTGTGTGTGTACACACGTATATGTATCGATGAGAGAGAGATATATATTTATTTTTTTTTTCCTCTCTGAGGTGTCCACACCGAGAGGAGGAGGCAAAAAAAAAAAAAAAAGACCCAGTCACCAAAAAAAAAAAACCACCCAAAAAACACCCAACCACCACCACACACACAGAGGAGGAGGAAAGGGGGAAAAAAAATAAAAAAATAACCAGCCAGTAGTGCTGTGATATTCAATTATATCCCGAGCCAGGGGGAGGGTGGAGAGAAAGGAGCGGGGGGGGGTGGGTGGGTTAGAGATTAAGTCCCGAGGAAGGAGGTGGTGGGGTGAGGGGGGGGGAGGAAAGGAAAGGAAAAAAAAAAAAAAGTAATATCTGTGTGTGTGTGATTTAGATTGAGGAGGAATTGAGGCAGAATGTGGAAGCTGTTACTAAGGGAAGGAGCCAAGCGCTCGGAGCAGCCAGCGGCCCTCAGACAAGCGGGAGAGCGCGGGGGTGGCCAGCCGCACGGAAATGGGCGCTGAGGGGAAGGGGGAGAGAGAGAGGAAGGGAGAGGGAAAGAGAGAAAAAAAAAAAAAAAAGAAAAAAAGGGAGGGAAAAGCAAAGAAGGGAGGCGAGGCCAAGCTGTGGAAGGAGGAAAAATAAAACGCTAAACCCCCCGCCGCGCCCTGATGGGGAGAGGGGGAGGGGGGATCCCCTCCCCGCCACCACCGTTTTGTTTTTAAAGATCTTTTACCACTCCCCCCCCCCCCATCTCTTTCCTCAGCGTTCGCTCCGGGCAGGCGCGGCCGCCGTGAGGAGAGAGAGGCGGGCTGAGGGGAGGCCGCCCTGACAGGAAGGGGAGGTTGGCCGGTGTTTTACCGGCGATGGCGGGGCCCGGTCGGCGTGAGGAGACCCGTGTGTGGTGGTGGTGGGGGTGTTATTTAAATGTTATTTAACGTGGTGTGAATTTTTAAAAATACATATTTTTAAATGTATTTAGTTATTACCTCTTGATTCCTGGTACCTGGCTGATGGAGGGGGGGGAAATCAGCAAAGCTTTCCACTCAGGCCCAGCTCCGTTACTGCCTCTACCCTGTAATTTTAATTGTGTTTAATGAAAGGAATGCTCCTTTTGAGAATTTCAGTGCCATTTGGCGTTTGGATTGCAGGTTTCTTCAGTTTTTTTTAGAATCGGAATGCTCTGTAGCATTTCTATCACAGGTTTGTTCGAATTTTTAGAATGGGAATGCTCTTTAGCACTTATATCACAGGTTTCTTCAATTTTTTAGAACCGAAATGCTAGTTATCTTTTATATCACGAGTATCTTCAGGTTTTTTTAGAATTGAAATGCTCTTTAGCATTTATATCACAGGTTTGTTTGAAATTTTAGAATTGAAATGCTACTTATGAGTTTCTTCAGGTTTTTTTAGAATTGAAATGCTATTGAGCATTTATATCACAGGGGTTTTTTCAGTTTTTTAGAATTGGAATGCTCTTTAGCATTTATATCATGGGTTTGTTCTAATTTTTATAGAGTTGAAATGCTAGTTATATCACAGGTTTCTTCAGTTTTTTAGAAACCGAAACGCTAGCTGTCGTTTATATTGCGAGTTTCTTCATTTTTTCAGAATCGAAATGCTATTTAACATTTATATCGCAGGTTTGGTTAAATTTTTAGAATTTAAATGTTAGTTAATATCGCAGGTTCTTTCAATTAGAGTCGAAATGCTATTTAGTGTTTATATTGCAGGTTTCCTTGAAGTTTTAAAACCAAAGTGCTATTTATATCACAGGTTTTTTCAGTTTTTTAGAATCGGAATGCTCTTTAGCATTTGTATCGCAGGTTTGTTTGAATTTTTAGAATTGAAATGCTAGTTGTATCACAGGTTTCTTCGAATTTTTAAAACTGAAATGCTATTTATACCACCGTTTTTTTAAATTTTTTAGACTCGAAATGCTATTTAGCATTTATGTCTCAGGTTTATTTGAATTTTTAGAATCGGAATGCTCTTTAGCATTTATAGCACAGGTTTGTTTGAATTTTTAGAATTGAAACGCTAGTTATATCGCAGGTTTTTTTAAATTTTTTAGAAACTAAATGCTATTTAGCGTTTATATCGCATGCTTCTTGAAATATTTAGAATTTGAACTCTATTTATACCGCGGATTTCTCTGAATTTTTAGAATGTAAAGGCTATTGTTGATATGGTGAGTTTCTTCAGCTTTTTAGCACCGAAACGTTGCTGTTTATGCCGCGGGTTTGTTTATTCGTTCAAAGGGAGCTGCATTAGCTGGAGCCACGTTCCTCACCGGGCAGCCATTCCCATCTGAAATTATTTTTGCAGTTGCCTTTCGCCCTCTTGGCCGCTGCTCCAATGCTGGCACAGAGTCCCAAGGAACCACGAACGGACCCGGCCTTATCCTGGGATGTCATTCCTGCCTCCACCAAAGGCTCTGCCAAACCAGGTCTGGTGCTGCCCAAATGGCACCTCCACGTCACCGGGCTTCTTTTACAGGAAGGTAGAGAGAGGGGCCACAAAATCAGCTTGTTGGCTTGGTTTTTTTTTTAGTGAACAGAGCTTGGCATTGCCAGAGAATGGTGCTGATCCTAAGGAGGCCATTCTGGAGCTAAGGGTGGCTTTTACTTTCACCCTAAGGACAGATTTTTTACTTCTCATCTCATGAGCAGTAGGGAGCTCCTCCTCTCCACAAAGGCTCCATGAAAGCAGACGGGTGGGTCTCTGGGTGCAGGATCACCTCACAAGCCCATGTGCTTTTCTTCCTTTTATGAAGAATAATATTTAAATACTTGAAGGAAACGGATATTATTTTATTTTTGCATTGCAAAAATCATTTAATTCTGAGAAAGCCCTGGGCCTTCATCTGTTTCCCGAGTTACATGAGGAAACCAAAGTCTCTCTGGAAAACCAGGGAGCGTGTTTGTAATTGCAGACCACTGGGATGTTCAACATTTTATTCCTGGAAAGATGTTGATGGTCCAAGTGGGCAACCTTCTCTTCTCAATAACAGCGTGTAGGTTGTCTGCTTCAGGGATGTAAAGACACAATTGTTTTTGAAGACTGTATCCAGTCCAATTCCAAAATTTAACCACTTTGCTGAAAATTGGGAGGTTTAAAAGGAGAGGGGAGGGGAAAGGTGGCAAGAGACTCATTAGCACCTTCCCACTTTACAATCTTAGATCTGTCCATGCCTCTAAAGGAGTTTAACCTCTTGCTACTCTGAACGATTTATTTCCCAGGTCAAAGAAGATAAGCAGGAACTGTGGGTGGAGGAACGGGATGTAGCTTCAGGCAAGAGGAAAGAAGATAAGGGACCTCGTAGAGGGGACTGTGGGACACCAGGGGCCTGAAGAAGGGTATGGGAGGAGGAGCTGTGAAATAGGAACTGGGAAGTGTAACATTTAGAAAAGTGGTGTGAGAAAGGGGGGGAGGAGGAGGGAAAACCCCTCAAAACGGGAAAACCTGTTGTTTGGCCCATGGGAACTACCAACACCCTCTCTCCATCCATCTGCTGAGCAGCGACAGCGTGCAGAGCTGAAGGCATCTGGCTGAAGGTTTCTGTGGTCCAGTCTTCTCCAAAATGCTCAGTCACGACCCCGAGGTGCCAGGCTCTTGTTTTTAACACGGTGGTGATGGATGTACTCGAGCGGGTGATTACCCGAGTACAGCACCTGCTCTGCAGAAGTGCTTTTGGGCAGATTGATGCTTCAATAATTTTACTTGGTCCCTTTTGTTCCAGTTTCCTTTTTTTTTTGCCTTGCTTTCCGTGGTGAGCTTTAGGCTTTGTAGTTCTGTTGCCCAAACAGGCAACTGGGCTCTGAGTTTGCAGGGCTGCTTCCAGTACAGGAGGGAAGTTCTGGCTTTATCAGAGGTTTCCAAGAACAGATGTTGGCCAACGTGGAGCAGTTGAGCAGGTGATGGTGTACGGCGGGTTCTTGTGAGAGTGAGCAGAGCTGAGGGAGCTCTTTTGCCAGGAAGATGCTCTTTTAAACAATACCTGTTGTTCCATTTCCTTTCCCAAACTCTCCCGGTAGCAGGAAAGACGGCACCAAACCCTACATTTTTGGGTGTAGAACTGGAGTGGATCCCAGCTCTTGGTTCATCCCCCTACCTTTGACATGCTGCAGCAACACAGTCGTTTGCTTGCTGTCATCCCAACTGCTGGAGGGCCTTCTCACAGCCACGTCTGTCACACACAGCCTTAAAATAGTTGAAATTACTTGTAGCAGAGAGTGCTTGCTCGGCCTCCTAAAAACAAATATTTGCAATAACTGGACCAATGTTTGCACAGCACCAAGCACGCTGCCCCAACTCCATCAATAATAATCGTTGGCACTCACTGAGTGGTTTCCATTTTCAAAGCACTTTAGTCATAACCTTTGACACCTATATGGCCTTTTACATCTTTACAAGAATTAATTAATCCTCCCGGTGTCCTGCGAGGTAGGTAGGCACTGCAATAATAACAATAACAACAATTAATAATTCATGCCCTTCTACTCAAAAAATCACTTCAGGGATTACAATGCATCTGTAATACTTGGGCTTTATTAACATTTTCCAGCAAATAATAAAAGCCACGGTATTGTGTTAAATCTATATAATATCTACCCGTAAATCTCTTGCAGATGGGGGCAAGGCTGAAGGGCCTGGTGAGAAACCAGCAGGAATTGAGATGACTGGCTTCAGAAAAGGAAGATCAAGCCCAATCCCACCACCCAGCCTTGGTGCCAGACTGAAACCAGCCACGCAGGGCCGTGAGTGAATAAACACCAGTGGAGCAGGAAGGGCCTTTGTGCATTTTTTGCTCTTGTTTATGCCCAGGTTCCCCCAGTTACGGGACCCCATCCCGTACAAACACGGAGCAGGGACTGGGGGAGTGACTCAGCACCACGTTGTGCAACAGGGAGAGCAGGGACAAGTCTGGCCAGAGAAAATGCTTTCCCTCCTAAAAATTACCAGTTTTCCTTTGATACGCCAGGCGAGCCCCAGTTAAACCTGATATTTAAACCAGTGGGATTTCAACCCTGTGACTGGAACAGAGGAAGGGGCAGGCTCTCAGCAGGGGTGGAGGAGGGATCGGTGCTGGATCGGGCTCCCCGCACCCATGGGCCCATTACCCACAAAGATGCATATTTTTTTTTTCAGTTTGTGTTGCAAAAAGGGATTGATGTAAACTTCAAAGGCGCCTTCAGGCCTAATCTAAAGGCAGCCCTTTTCTGCCACGCCAGAAAAAACTGGGAAAGAGGAGATACACGCTCCCCCCAGCCATTTCCCTGTGACTTCTTCCCCACATCTACAAACTCTAAACCTGGAGCAATTCACAGTTAAGACCAGGGGCTTTCAGACTCTCAAGACTTACTTTTTTCCCTTTAATGTGAGGAAGATAGCAAATTTTAAAAAACAACCTTTAAATGATTTGTCTTTGTGTTGTACATACCGAGAAAGGAAATGGAAGTTCACCAGTTCAAAGGGACTGGCTTTATTCTTTTTTTTTTTTTTTGCAGCTGCTGGCAATGACTGTTTCCAGGAGAGGACGTGCTGGGAAAGGGACTTGTTTGTGAGTCTGGAGCATCTTCTGCCACTGCCTTGGTGTACAAATCGATCAGAAATTGATCACGTGGTAAAAAATGTCTAACGTTGGTGATTAACATGCCGGTAGCACTACCTTTTATTTTTATCAGTTGCTGTAAATTATACCTGCACAGATACATTGTAGATCTCCATAAGGCAGAGAGGATTCAATCCCAAAACAATCATCTGGTTGATACACTCACCCGGATCGATCAGGAGCCTTCTGCTTCCCAGAATAAACAGCAGGAGCGGAGGAATGACCAGGTGAATAGTCCCTCATTCATGGACACTTGATGAACTGTGTGAGCCAAAGCCATGAAGTGGCTCTTTCAGAAAGTTCAGGACACGAGTTACACTGCTCAGAGCACGTTTAGTGTTGCTCTGAATCACAGAATGGTTCAGGGTGGAAGAAACCTTAAAGATCATCCAGTGCCACCCCCTGCCCTGGGCAGGGACACCTCCCACCAGACCAGGTTGCTCCAAGCTGCATCCAGCCTGGCCTTGAACCCCTCCAGGGATGGGGCAGCCACAGCTTCTCTGGGCAACCTGGGCCAGGCTCTCACCACCCTCACACCAAAGAATTTCTTCTTAATGTCTCATTTAAATCTCCCCTCACAGGCTGCTCCTACCAACAGCCTCCCCCCAGAAATAGCATTGCCCACAGATGACAAAGTTAAGAGCTGCTGCTTTTAACTTTGGGATATTCACCAAGCACAGTTATTGGCCTCATTGTCCTGCTGCCCTCCACCCCTGAGGCTCACCGTACCCTAAAGGCTGTAAGAGGAACACAAGAGTGCGTGTGAAGGTGTCACACCAAGGAGAGCTTCCAAATCAGTGCCAGAGAAACATACTTTTAAAGGAAAAGTGAGAGAAACCATGGAGAAGACATGGCAGCTGCTCCAGCCCCCTTCAAGCCAGGGCTCCTGCACCTTGTCAGCTGCTCCCACTGGGGCAAGTTTTCACTTCTTTTTCTTTCTGCCTGAGGGTTTTTCTTTCCGAGGGAAAAACAATGGGTTTTGTTGCTGCTGCCACTGTGGGCAGAGGATGCCACCGTCCCCCTGGGCTCCCAAGGCAGCTCCTGGCACAAGAGAGAGGAGGAAGTGAAAGCTGTCCCGAGGCCACCAGCCAGCATGATTAGTGTCTTGTTGAAAGTCCTGAATATCATCAATATGAGAAAAAACTGCTTCCCAGTGAGGGTGACAGAGCCTGGGAACAGGCTGCCCAGGGAGGTCATGGAGTCCCCTTCTCTGGAGATTTTCAGTCCCTGCCTGGATGCCATCCTGAGTGCCATGCTCTGGCTCTGGGCAACCCTGCTTCAGCAGGGGAGTTGGACTAGATGATCTCTATGGTCCCTTCCAAATCTAAAAAATTCAGTGAAATTCAGTGAAAATCCCTCACTACCCAGAATCCAGCCCCGAGAGGATCTGTGGAAGCTTCCTGCAGTTATGGACATAAATGGGTGAATAACTGGGAAAGATGCAGATACAGACCTGAGTCCAGAAATCCACACAGGCTGAGCCCTGGTGGGTTTGGGTGTCCCAGGTGTGGAGGTGTCATCTCAACGTGAAGCAGGGCTGTTTCCTGCAGAGGTGATGCTCCCACAGCAGACACCAGGAAGGCTGTTGTCAACCAACAGCTCTGCCAGCACACCCCGCAATGCAAGACCAGGCCACCCAGTTCCTGCAGTAATTAATTTAAGACACAGCGAGCCGAGTTAGAGACATGGAAACAAATTCATTTTTTTGGCTTTAATCGCTCTCGAAGAATTGTTTTAATTTTTTTTTCCCTCCCTTCTGCCGTTTTTGCAGTTAGACGTGTAAATATCCACATTTCTTTAAATGGAAAAAAAATAATAATGTTACTTCTAAAACAGAAATACCAAAGGGTTATGGCAAAGCTTCCTCTGCAGCCGGGCTGGAACTCAGATGTTGCATCCTCCAATGGCTAAGCAAATCCAAACTTGTTTTATTTTAACAGGGTTCCGAAAAAGGGTGTGTTCCAGCAGCTATCGCGCACCGCTGAAGTTTTCAAGCGAGACGTATCTGCCTGGTGTAAGATCTGGTGTAAGATCAAAAGGGATTATCTCACGGGGACAGGATGTGGTTGCAAGAATTCAGCATTGTAAGTGTCACGGTGATTCATAATATAATCTACGTTACTGCTGCACAGTAAATAAAGGTACAAAAGGTGTAATATTTTATTTAGCTTTTTACCTTTATCTCTGTCACATGCTATTTGAATACTGCCCGGCAGCCCAGGGATCCAGCCAACTTGAGGAGAATTCCTTTTTCCTGCTTTTCTTACGTTATGCCTACCTTGTTCTGGTTCTTCACACGAGCAGAGGACAGAGCCAGGACTCCTTGCTCCCTAAACAGGGTCCTGAAAGACTCCTCACGTGGCCTTCAACAAGCTCTTCATTATCAGGGCATGAGTTTCCATCTATTAAAAAAAAAAAAAAGAGAGAGGACTAACACAATGATCATGATATTATTGTTAACACAGTTATCTATCTCGCAAGAAAATTGGGAGGGTAAATTAGTGTTTATAAAGTCTCCTAAAGATGATGATATTATTTACGTGAGGGCTATACTTCACGTTCTGAGGACAGCAATTGTTAGAAACCACCTTCTAATTAGGTTTTGCTAATAATAGTGTCAAAAAGGTAAAAAATATCAGTGGGTACTTTCAAAAGTCCCTGATTTTTCATGTTATTCTATTATTGCGATCAGCTGCTTTCCTGTAGACAGATGCCATATCCACTTCTACAGGACATTAAGCAGTTTCAGCATTAAGTTTTCTGGCATATTAAATGTAAAAAGAACAAAGTACGTGGTGGTGCCAAGCTCACCCCGCAGTGTGTTACAGACAACTTGCCCCAGTGAAGTCAGAGGTTTTCCAGTTGTTGGCTTTTTTTTTTTATATTTTTTTTTATTTCCCCACCCCATGGGGCTGGAATTTCACCCTGAAGCCTCGTCCTTCACCCCACATCCCCCACGTGCTTGACACTCAATTAAAGCACACCCTGGCTTTATTTTATACGACCCCTCAGCAGCGAGAGGGTGATGCAGCACCAGTCCAGCCAGAAGGACTAGGCCTCCTGTATTTCCCCTTTTTCAGTCAATTTACGGTTTGTTGGAACACTATTTCTTTCCGTTTTATTCTTTAGGACTTCTGAAAACACCTCAAACTTCCCTGAGCTGGTTGTTTTCTGTGCCCCCTGCGATGCGCCCCGCGACAACAATAACTGTGAACGGCTGCAGAAGATTAAAGCAGAGTTATTTCCACAAATTTCCAACACCAGACCCAATTTTATGAGCTGTCTGAGCGTCCTGTGCAACATTTCTAGCAGGTACATAAAACACATCGGGGTATATACAGGAAAGAGACATTTGACTGGGTGGACCAGTGCATTAGAAATGGCTCTCAATCTTTCACGGGGCCATAATAGACCAAAAAAAAAAACCACCCACACAGAAAAAGAGAGGGACAGCAAAAAAATCCAAAGCACACAGTGGAAGAATGAACTGAGAATTATTTCCTCAGCTGAGCCAATATTTCCTACAACACTGCTTTCAGTGAGTCAGCCTTTTTGTGCCACGGAACTTAAAATAGCAAAAGGGAGATAACAGTAGGCTCAGTGGAAATAGACATTTTCAAAGGATACAAAAAGAAATAATAATAATAATAATAATAATAATAATAATAAAAAATGACTTCTGGACCGAGAGCGTGGTGATCTGCTGGTAATGGATTACTAGAATTTATCTAATAATCCTAAAAAAGGTGCCATTAATATCTGAGATTGTAGTCAGTCCCAGTATGTGAGAAGCCCCTGGTGGGGATTTCAGCAGCTCCCCGACCATCTTGCAGGTCCCCCAGAGCTCAGCACCTCGACTCCTCTTCCTCCCTCTCCCATAACCAGGACTGGTTTCATCCCAGTCCCTGCAGCACCTCCTTTCATTTTCCTAATGCCACCGAGAAGACCTGGGCTGGCAGAGAGGAACCCCAGGCAAATTCCACCCCAATTTCACACAGTTGAGGACAGGGCTTAATAAATACACGTAGAGGAGGAGAGAGAATATTTCTCGAGGCAGAAGGATGGGTTGGGCTAGCAATTAGGCAGACTTGTTGGCCACATCCCAGCCTCTGGTGGCTCCTTCAGGGCCGTGCCTGCCAGAGAGGAGTTGAAAGCCTGGAGTTCCCACCGAGAGCAAAGATCACGCACCCGCCGGTAATTATGCACCATCAGCTAGGAGCAATTAACATGCTGAAGGGGTGGAGCCCCACCATGGCCTGCATAAAAATTAAAATAATTATTAAAATGGACCTGAAAATCAAAAAGGCACCCCGGCTTTCGGCAGGACTGGGGTTGTCTCTTACATTTCTAGTCTAATGAAGCCTCCTCCATCCACCTCAGATTTCATCGGAGGATAATTCCCTCCATTCCCCTATATTTAGGTTCAAAAATCAACTTAATTTTTCAAAGAAGCAGCCCCGCGTAGATACGTGGCATTTAGCTTTTATATTTCCTTTCTTCCCAAAGGTTCTGCAAGAGGCTGCCCCAGATGTGTCACGGGAGCAAAGCGGAGCCGTGGATCCTGGTTTTAAATCCTGGTTTTAAAACCCAGAACAAAAATCTCTGTTCTCCTGGGGGTGAGGGAGGGGGGAAGAAACTCACCCTGGTCAAGCTGCATCTCATTCAAACCCGGGTGGTTTCTCTGCCAGAACCTTCTCACCCTGTAACGGCCCCGTTTGAGGGGACACCAGAGCCAAAGCAGCTGCAGGATGAGACCCCCTAAAAATAAACCCCCAAAAAATAATCAAGTGGTGTCTGGGCCAGTGAGGGCTGGGGGTCTGCACTCTTGGCTGGGCCCCTGCCCTGGGTTGAGCAACACAGGACTAATTTCTCTTCTAATGCTGGGGAAAACTCCACTTTTGGGAGACTCTAGTGAAAATATTTGTGAAAGTATTTACTTCATAGCCATGTGGGAGTCAAGGTCTCTGTGTTTTTTGAGCCTTGCCAGGTGCAGGGATGAAGAGGAGAGAGACCCAGGTACTTGACCCAAGCTGCCAACAGGATTATTTCATACCACAAATGTCACGTTTCATATAAATTAGGAAGTTTGCTGCATAGTTTCTCTCTCCCTTGATGGTGCTGGGTCCAGAGAACTCCTTGCACCAGGGTTGGAGCCCCGAGTCCTTCCCTCCCTCCCAGTGTCCCACGTTGGCTGGCCCTGCTGGGGGTGCTCAGCTCCTACTGGTCTAATTGGCTGAGTTAATTCTTGTCTATCTTATATTAGGATGGAGATTAATACTGGTTCTTTAGTAGTATTGTTAATTATTTAGTCTTATCCTATTTATATTTCAACAGGAGGAAAAAGACTCACAGAAGAGAAGCCCACGGTGCTCCCCTGACCTGAGGGAGGATCATCCAGAGACTTTTAACCAAAATCCTGCTCTATAGCATTGCATTATTCTCTACGGAGCAAGGTAAAATCCTAACGAACCCACAGCTGATTAATTAGCAGAGAGTTCTTGCAGAGGTTTAAGTAATATCAGGCTTTGCCCGTGCACCCTCTGGGAAGGGTGGCACGTTGCTGTTAAGAGCGATGCCATCTAGAACCCGGGGCAGTAACTCAGCTCAGGGCCAGGGGGTTGGAACTTGAGGAGCTTTAAAGCCCCTTCCAACCCAAACCATTCTGTGACTCTGCACAAAATAATGTCTGCTTTGAAACCTTCCCACTTCCTTCTGGAGCGTCTCTCCGTGCAAACACCAGACTCACTCAGGGGATGGGGAGTCAATGGGATCATTCATGTCCCCAAAACCACGCTCAGGCTCGAGCTGTTCCTCTGGCAGCACCCGGGGCTGACGCTGCTGCCTCCCTCCAGCCCGAGTCCTCTCAGCTTTTGCACGTATTCCACCTCCCAGAACTCCTATAAACATAAAGAACAGCAACATTAAGGCCCCGTTTCATTGCAAAGGGTATTTCTAGTTACCGTTCAGCATCTATTTATTCATCAAACGCCTTAGAAAAATCCATTAATGAGGAAATTAAGGACCTAATGACCTGCACCATCATTCCAACCCGGTGTTTCGGATGCAGGCATCGAATGCAGCTCTGCACTCACATTCTCATCTTGCCCAACGACTCCTTGGAGGTGGGAAGGGGCACAAGGGGACAGCCTCATCCACCCTCCATGCCAGGAGGAACGTGGACCTGTTGGAACGGGTCCAGGGGAGGCCATGAAGATGCTGGGAGGGCTGAAGCCCCTCTGCTGAGAGAGTTGGGGGTCCCTAAAGGGGCTCCAGGAGAGATGGGGAGGGACACTTGATCAGGGAGTAGAGCCATAGGAAGAGGGGAACAGTTTTAAACTGAAATGAGGGGGGGAGGGATTTAGATGAAATTTCAGGAAGAAATTTTTCCCTCTGAGGGTGGTGAGAGCCT
>BJBW01000407.1:0-65563 GCA_004320125.1 Scolopax mira
GGAGATGCTCCAATCCTTGAATCATCTTTGTTGCCCTTCGCTGGACTCTTTCCAGTAGCTCCCTGTCCCTCTTGAACTGGGGAGCCCAGAACTGGATGCAGTATTCCAGTTGTGGCCTCACCAGTGCAGAGTAGAGGGGGAGAATGACTTCCCTTGACCTACTAGCCACGCTCTTCCCTATGCAGCTGAGGATTCTGTTGGCATTCCTGGCCACAAGAGCACACTGCTTGCTCATTGTCATTTTGCTGTCTACCAGGACCCCCAGATCTTTCTCTTCAGAACTTGTCTCCAGCAGAGCCACACCTAACCTGTATTGGTGCCTAACATTCTTCTTCCCCAGCTGCAGGACCCTACATTTTTCCCTGTTGAGCCTCATGAACCTTGCCCAGCTCTCTAGCCTGTCCAGGTCTCGCACAGCCCTCCAGGGTGTCAGCCACCCCTCCCAGTTTGGTATCATTAGCAAACTTGCTGAGGATACACTCTGTCCCCTTGTCCAGGTCACTGATGAATATATTGAACAGGACTGAACGAAGTATTGACCCCTGGGGGACGCAACTGGTTACAGGCCTCCAGCTTGAACCTGTTCCATCAATCATTACCCTTTGGGTCCTGTAATTCATGTTTCTAAGGGTTTATGCCTCTTGTAAGACACTGGAAAAGGACCAATTGGAAATGTTTTTTTAAAAATGAGTGCAAAGAAGTGAAAGTGACACAGTAATTTGGAACCCATTAGGTTAATCCATTTTTAATTTTTATATCCTTGTCTTAATGAAAAGAACTGGCACATATCAACTTACAGGAAATAGCCTAATAAAACTGAAACCTTATTAGGCCCCTTTGATAAACACTGCATTCCAGCCCACCAGTCATATGTTTTTGCATACTTGGAAATTGAGCTTTATGCCACTTTAATAATATTAATAGGAGACGAAAAAAGAAAAAATCTGTTTTGTCTCTGTTCATCCAGGGGAATGGATGAGCGGTTGTCAACATGATGCAGACAGGTACTCTGAGAAAAAGCAGTGTATACGTTTGTCACCTCACTCCTACAAAAAAGAGCTGCTAGTTCATATGTCATCATTGGTGCAGAAATGGCTTGTCTTTGTTTTCTCTTTACAGTAGTCAGAATAACTTCTGCAAAGTGCTAAGGTAGGAGGTTTGCATGTGTCTACACACATATATAGACTCAATACAGATTGACATGAGAATAAGATGAAAGCTTTATGTATGCTGTGTTGCCTTAGCTATTGCTTGGAGTCCCTCCACAGGATTGTAGGGGGTATGGCTTTTAGTGTTACATGAATACTCCTAAGGTTTCTAGCAGCAAAATGTTTACTTGTTTTGTGCTTTGAAATCGGTTCCAGTTTTGTCTGCTAAGGAACAGTATAGTTCTGTAGTTTTGTTCTCTGAAACCACTCATGTAAGGCTTTAATTTTTGGACATGACTGTCATTGTCTTGTCTCCTGTTCAGGAGACTTAGGATAGCCTTGTCCCTTTTCTCCACAGGGGCTCCATACATAGCGGAATGAGGAAGGCTGCTGGAGATCTTCTCCTTGGCATTGTGTGCAGTTGATGAGAGCCAGGCTGTCTGGGCTGAGGTGCACAGAGCTGTGGCTATGGGCTAACAGAATCTGAGCCACTGTGAAGGGGGCATAGGAGTGCCGCTGGTGCAGTATTGACATTCATGCTGGAAGAGGGCGGCTATACAGTCACAGAGCCTCCCTGACTGTCTCTAGTTTTGCAGTTTACAATCCGTGCTTTTACTTAAAAGCATTATTCCTACATTGCTTATCGCTGTCCTGTGTTCTCTCCTTTGCGTCAACCTTTGAGAGAAACTGTAAATTTCCTGCTTTGTCTGCTTTAGTATTCAGCGTATCTAAATCTGGCCTCAGATGCTCCTGGGGAGTGTGTTTGATGAAAAGAGTAAATCTGTGAGAAAAATGAAACTCTTTTCAAAAGCTGAAGGCAACTGTCGTAGACATAGAATTTGCCAAATAATCCAAACTGATATAGGAACCTTGTATGTTGTACAGAAGCAATAACCTATAGAGTAGCTTGACACTTATTGCTAGTCTTTTCTCTTTTCATCTGATATTTTAAACACAATTTCTTAATTTTGGAGTTATTTACTGAACATTAAAATGAAAATAATAGAGGCTTGAGCTATCCGGTCTTCTTTCATGAAGATTCCTGTGTTTAGCATTGGTGGAACTGTTTTTTAATTAATTTTGGTTTTTCCTTGTTTGTTCATCTCTTGCCTCCACCCTGGTGAAGTTCTTCAGTCAGCAATTTAACCACAGATTGAACATGACAGTTGCCAAATTTTGAATGTTCTGCACAAAATCATATTCGTATTGTACAATCTTATGGTGCAGGCAAGAAGGGTTGAAAGTGCAGACCTCACAGTGTTGTGCCTCTCGAAGGACTGTAGTCTGGCTTTGAGCTGTAGCAGAAATCTCACTGAGAATTCTTGCACTTGAAAAATAGTTGTGTAGTAAGTGGGCCAGACTTTGTTGGTGCTTGGGTTGGGTATGTGTTACAAAGCATGTTCTATTGGTCTTTTTAGGAGACTTATGTCACTCAGTGTTACTTTGCTTCCTTGGGTGTCCAAGGCTGGATGGAGACAAAGCTGCAGAGCTAGTAAACGGAGACCTGGAGATCTCTCTTATGCTAAGATCATTTTCTTCTTAGCAGTAATAATGTCTTCACTGCAACATTTGAGGGGAAATGCAGCACCATAAAATCACGGGAGAGTTGACTTTAGTTAATGGACAAGCAGCAAACCAGGCTGCAAAGCGAGGCTTCACTGTTGAACATCCTTCCATGAAGAGAGTATCACATTGGTTAGCGTTGCTTCATGGAGTAGTTTCTTATATAATGATTTTACTTTTTTTTTTTTTTTGTCCCTTCCCAAGGATTTTGTGGTCTATCTTAGCATATTTCAGCAACACCAGCATGATAGCTGATCCTAGTTGGCAATTATGGTGAATGCACCAAGGTGCAACTTTGGCCTTGCCTGGGTCCCAGCCTGTCTGTCTGGAGATGTTGCTTCCAGCCTCAGAATAAACCAAAGACAGAAAGCTGATCTGCTGCCATTCTTATTTAATTTTCACTAATGCTGGGAAGAACAGAGGGTTGAAAAGACTCAGATCTGTACTTACAGGAGGATGAAAATCCAGGTGCAAGTCCCCTTTACCAGGATGAAGCCACCATTCTAAAAATGTATGTCAGGGTTTGCGCTGACTCCACTCTGTCCCACCCCAAAACCAAGCTCTGGCTGACTTCCTGCCACAAAGTATTTTCTTTGCTGCTCAGGATTACATGATAGATTTCAATTATGGGCATTCACCATTTTATATTTTTTTTGGTTGCATAGCAAATTTAACTTTCCCCATTTGTTGGCATTTTTTTAATAACTAACTAGTATATTTCTAAACTGATGGTTTGCTGCCAAATGGGAAAGGACGAAAAAATGGTGGTTTCTTCTTTTTGGGGGTCTTTTTTTAACTTTTAATTGAAAATGTTAATTAGTTGAAGAAAAAATATTTTATGTATATTACTTCATTGGCTATTTTCTTTGAAAAGAATATGATTTGGAAATGCTTTCCAGGGGTGAAGTTGTTTGTAGGTTCTTCTTTAGATACTTCAAGTTGCCTCCTAGCAGGCTTTCTTCACCATTTCTTAGTGAGGGCAGTGAGGGGCATCTTGGGTTGGTTCTACCTGGTACAACATCGGTTTGTATACTTTTCACCAGGGGAGGCATTTATACTGTGTTCAGTTCATTGTAGCAGTTGTTGCTTCACAAGTTTCTGGAAATGCTGCTGCTTTCAGTCTGTGTTCAGGTATCTTGATAGTTCTACAGTTCTGTTTCTTTCATTGATGTTACTCCTGATGAACCTGCTGTTAGGGAGCCTTGCAGCAGGCCCGCTGCCACCACTTTCAAACTGGAAGCAGTTTCTGGTAGCATGAACAGGCTGGCTTGTCAAATTCCACCCAAGCCTTCATTCATCTTCTGCCTGATGCCATGAACGTGAGAGCGAGCAAGCTTTGCATTTCACATTCACCTCCCTGCTCCAGTTGCTGACAGGAGATTCATCTTAACCTCCCAGGCAGAAATGTGTATTGAGAAAACTAATAATGCTTTCTCTTGCAGTTGTGAATGGGGAAGGCCAGAAGAGTCGGGTGGGAGAGAGCTTCTAAAGAGAGAACATGTTCTTAATCAACGTTTTCCCAGTATGCTGCCACTTGGCAGAAACAGCTGTAGTGTACAGTATGGTCAGCAAGGCTTCCAATATATGGAAGGACCAAGTCATTGATTTTCAAAGCCAGAAGTAATGGTTGCTCAGTTTGTATAGCACTGCAGTATTATAATACAAGTAAATTCTTCACTAGTTTTAAAATGAGTTAATTGCACGGTGGGAACCAATGCAGGACACTGGGATTATTAGACAGCACTTTATTTATTTATTTATTTTAAATGGTTTTATGAGACCTCTGTGTCTCCTTAGCCTAACCCATGATTCTTTTCAAGGCATTCTGTAGGAAAGAATCTTCAATAGCAACAAAACTGTTCAGCTAGTTTGATGGTTGCCTTTAATAACTGGCTGGTCAACCTCAGAGATGTCTGTAAGAGGTAGCTGAATGATACTCACACTGTTTTGCAGGAGATGGAGATACAAGGAGAGCAAATGAGTTGTGTGAGAAACCCTTAAGCGTCAGAAAGAGCCTGGAAATCCAGATTCTTTCATGTGACCTGACTTGTAAAGCTACCTCTTCATTCTCTTCTGGAAAGAGTTAATAGGAAGGAAGAAGAGAGATTAGCTTTATTTTTGGGACATAATATGCCAACTCTTCTGCTCCTTCTGTTTCCCAATACCCCATTGAAGAACATGAGAGTTGTTGGGTAATCAGCCTCCGAAGTTATGACTGTATCCAAGCTGCAGTTATGCTTGCTTGCACAGCCATGCTCTTCACTGGGTCAGTAGCTGTAGAGTACTGGTTGTTACACTTGCAATGAAAGAAAATGTATTGCCTTACAAAGTAGCTTGACCTCTTATTTTGTTTTTGTCTTAAGTCATAGAATTCCCTTTCCTAGTGTGGCTGGAGTACACACCTGGCTCAGGACAATGCCACAAGAGAGATTAGAACTCTCTTCTCTCTAGTTCCCTCTTTCTCTGTTAAATCCGTGGCTATAGGCATTTATACGTTTAAACATTAGCTTTCATTAAGCTTTAATTGTATTTGGAAAAATGTGAGAGTCATAATGATACATTGCCTGCTACTGATGATTTGACTGAATGTACCTTCATGATGCAGTTTATGAATTTGTGAGGTCATTTTTGTGAACTAAGTGTTGCCTTTTGTTGCACTAGAGGATTTACCAAGGTTGAAAGACATTTAAATCAGTCATTATTGAATCAGATGCTTGTGTACAGTTTTAATTTTTCACTTTTTACCCAGCCCTACAAATCCATGCAAAAAAAAAAGAAAATCAGATAATGAATATCTAATCCACTATTTGTATCTTTCTTCAGTTTTAGTGTAAGGAAATGCCATCTTCTTCTTCAGTTACCAGACCAATATGTAATGGTAGGACATACGGTGACAAACTGTAATGTTCTCCTTCCCTATAACTTTTGTCTTGGGACCATGATCATTGCGGCCTGTAAGTTTTGTATTAATTGTTTGCTCTATATCAAGGTGTAAAAGTCTTTCTTGAAGTCACAGGAAAAATGAGTGTCATAGAAGCGTTTTTCAGGGGGAGGGAGGTGGTTTTTTTTCAGGTGACTACCTGAAAAGAAGTAGGTTTTGCATTTTGGCTACTATTGAAGAACAGTAGTGAAACATATATGAGCATGGAAAAGTAGTTTGAAGGAGATGAGGAAGATAAGGAAGGTGGAATGAAGGAGAGATGCTGAAAAAAATATAGATTTTGTCATAGATTTGATCCTGATGTATTGCAACAAAAGTTGCTCCATAGCTGAGGCATCTACCTGTCATGGGGCACATGTGGGTTGCACTGAAGATTTAATTGCTCCCCATGGCCCTATTGTAATGTTGGTGGATGTTCCCTGTAGGAGGACCTGGTAAACCTGCTCTGAGAGAAAGGGAAACAGCAGGGAGTTGGCTATTATGGAGGTGGTATAGAGAGATATGGACAGTGATGCTGAATTGCTGATCTTCTGCACCTCAGGGGCATGCTGTAACTGACAGGCTGCTTGGCAAGTCCAGAGAGGGAAACTACCACCAGTTTGTGATTCTATTGCCTATTTATTTTTTTCCAGATGAGACTATGAATTCAGTCCAAATTCATAAAATTTCAGAGTGGCTGCAATGATGTTTTCAAGAAGATCATTCTTAAAGAATAAATATATTACTGAAGTTTACTCCTTAGTGATTTGCCTTAGCAACTTATTGCCAAGTAATTTATTTCAGAAGTCATACTTCCTTTACCGTGTATTGCAGATGCACAACAAACATATCTGTCTTATCCCAGGAGATCCATAATCTGTGGGAATTTATAGTCACAAAAGCAAGTGCACTTATTTCTTTTGAATTTTTATTAGTATTTCCTTTTTATAGATGTAAACCTTGCTTCAGAGTAGTCTGCCTAGCACTCAATAAAGGACTGACTGATTTTTCTTTGTGTAGGTGATGGAGAGTTTAATTATTGATAAATTCAGAGCCAAGAACTATATAATACTGGATTATGTTCTTTCTGTAAAATTAGGAATTATATTTTGCTTATTGATGTAGGTAAAAATTCAAAATACTTTTGTTTTCTTTTAAAGGGGTGTATAACTGCAGGGGAAACATTTTTCTTCACATAGATGGCAGAGCAGCTCACTCATGGTAATATAGCACTGCATATGTACATACACAACACACATGCATATGCACAAAAATGTTGACAAAAGTGTATATTTGTGGTTGTTTATAACATGGTCTTATTTCTAATGCTGTTCACTGTTTTTTTCCTATTGTGTCTCTTCCTGTATGTTCTAGTAGCAAGAAAAATAATGCCTTCATAGCTCTCTTTTTTTAGAGTGAAGTCCCAAATTAAACAGAAATGAAAAGGAGAACAATAAAATAATACAAATACCTTAGTTTAGCAGATTCATAGATAATTTTCATTCTTTTCTTTCCTAGTTGTATTCTTTTATGTTCTCTGAGCACCAATTCTATACCAAGGGTACAGTGACAACCCTTCAGGCTTACAAACAGAAGCTGAAGCTGTTCAGGCTGCTACAGTAGCCACTTCTAATAGATCCATCATTTTCAGGTGCTAAAATTCCTTTGCGTATGATATGATTTTTTTTTTTTTCTCATTGTCAGCAATTTCCATATTGAAGGAAAAAATGGGGGAAGGGTGGGTGGAAACTGGCAATGAAAGTAAGCCCAAACTGCAGATAACAAATATTGAAGATATCGAAGATTGGTGCTCTTGCAAACAGCATTGTCATGTTATGTACTAATACTTTATTGGTTTGTATTTACATAGAGGCCTTTTTTTTTTTTTTTGTATGATACTATGTATCACTTCACCTACTCTGCTTCATGTTAATAAAGAAATGGTTAGTTAGGGAACTGTGTGATTAAGCACTTGGAGACTGTAAGGCCAGGATAAGGAACAGAATTTAATTTTGTGCTTGTAAAAAAACAAGTAAAAGCCAAAGAAAACTATCCTCTATTTTGTATTTATTTATTTTAAATACCTGTTGTATTTTAAAATGGGTGTAAAAACACTATGGTTTGATTGACTGCAAAATATCTGTATCAGACTGTTACAAATAAATTCTTCATTCTTACACTGAAAATTGTTGCATGCCTCAAAAAAAAAGGGTAACAGCAAGATTAGCAATGAATTGATGGCCCCCTTTAAAAATAGGTTTGTCTGAACTTGTAACATTGTAAATAATTACTTTTGTGTCTAATGTGTTACACATGACATTTAGAAAACACTTCAGTACTGCAAGACAACTTGAGAACAAATTAGATCAGAAAGAAGAAAGAACTGCAGGAAAGACTTTAATCAGCATTCATTATTTATTCCTGTATTCTGAGAAAATTATATATGCCAAATACAAGCCTTTAATCAAATAATGATTAGAATATTCAGATCTCACCTATGTAGTTAGATGCATTGACCCAAATTTCAGGCATCCAAGGGGAAAACGCTGTAGTTTGTGCAGCTGAAAGAAGCTCTCTGTTCCCACCCCCTGCTGTAATTAATTTGTCCAGCGATCCATTGTTTGGTTTTTTGTCACTTTTTTTGTTTTGGAAAGTTTCCTATCTGCTGTTCATACCATATTGAAGATAAAAAAGATGATCCTTTTCATTTGTCTGCCTTTTTCTTCTTTGTAGCTAACTTCCAGGCCACCTGAAGAAATCAACTGCTCACAAGGTCCCCAAATAAACACGTCTGTTGGTATGGGTAATGGAGGGTAACTGGACAGATGCAAATGAAACTCATTCCTCTTCATTTTGTCTTCTTTTGTAGTTAATCTGCTGGATTCAAAAACAATTCAAGGGGAGCTGGGCTGGATCTCCTACCCATCACATGGGGTGAGTGCACTAGACTGTGAAATGGAAAAGTGCTGCTACAGACCAATGTGCTATTTAATCATTTTTTCCTCTTCAGAGGACACTGTGCAACAGCACTGTTTCTTTGGAGCTTCAAAAATATTCTACTCTAAACTTGCAATATATGGCTTATATAGATATGTGCCTTCTCTTTAGAACATACATCACACTGCATGTAATCCCCAGGAAGAGCTTGATCTTATTGGAGAAAATGAAAGCAAGATGTGCCTTGAGAAAAAAAAAATTGTCTTTAGGTACTTTTCTAAGTTTATTTCTAAAGCTGTCATCGGACTGTTTCATAGTATTACTTGCTAATTTATTCAGATGGAAGTACTGGAAGGTAAAAGATGTGTGGACATAAGTGGGTGATGTAAGTACTTTTTTGATAATTTTTATGCTGAATTGCTCAAGAACTATTACTTATGAGTTAAAATGTTATTAAAGAAATATCTAAATAATTAAGGATTTTTTTATTTATTTATTGTGTATCCAGATCTAATGAAACTAGGAGTCCTATTAGGAGAAGCTAGAAGTGCAGTCTTAACTGCACTTTGAACTTGCTACCTGTGTTTTTGGACTCGCTAACTTCACAACTTTTAATAGCATTTGCCACTGGTCTCTTTTTAAAATTTTTGATGACTTAATATCAGCGCGTGGCTGTCCACTGGTGCTGATATCTGGTCACTCCCCAGCTTCCTGTGTCTGTGGAATGCATATGTGTGTTTGTGTGCAGGAACAACACATTACGCTCTTTCTACATGGCATAGTGTGGATAGGAAAGGAGACTCTTGCATTCCTTCACTGTGTCCCCTGGACAAAAAAATCCTACTTGGCAGGCTGAAGCCCTGGTATCTGAAGCTTTTCTTGCTCTCAGAGAAGCCTGAGCCATCAAGTCTTTGCTGCAAGAAGGCACTCGGAGACCAATGGCTCCTTCTGTAGTCATCCTGTCACTTGTAGCCACCCTCATGCTGCTTTGTTTCCTTCCTCTGTGGCAGTCATATTTTGGTTTTCTACCTTTAGGATGACAACTCCTAGAAGTTTTCATGTGCCTCTGCCTGTGTCTTCTACCCAATGAGCAAACCTCTGCCAGTGAGTAGTGCCACTTCTAAGTCCTTGTCTCTAGTCTCAGTAAGGATGAGGAATTGCTAGCTAAGATTCCAACCATTTGTTGGAATGTCCTTTTTCCAAACCAACTGCATTTTGAACGCTTGGCGTTGGGAGGTATGTGCTCACTGGTTTGCTTGTAGGATCATGAGCATCCACTTTTTTTCCTTCTGCAGCTTTGGGCAAGTTGTTACTTCACCTTTGTCTCTTCTACGGAGATTAATGGTAACAGCACTTTTGCATCTTGGACTTATGGGATTCAGTTATTAATATCTAAGTAGTGCCTTCTTGATATTAAGCATTATGCAGGTGTTTAGCAGTATTTAAGGATTAGGGCTTGGTTTGGGGTTTTTTTTGAGTTTACATATGTATCTCTCTCTGTGTCTCTGAACAAATTGTTCCATTCTCACGGGGAAGAACTGGGAAGAGGGTTCATATTTCTTACTAGTGGCTGTTCCTGCTGACTTTTCCCAATAAGAAACCTCTATAAACAGGATGTCCAAGAGGGAACTCTCCAGCAATTTCTAGCTCATCGGGGTTTTTTTGCCTTGGCTTGCATTTTTCTTTGTTTTTTTCTTTTTTTTTGCAAAGCCTGTTTAGAGTGGGTTTTTTCTTTGTGGTTTTTTGTTTTGTTTAGTTTTTTTTTCTCTCCCAGCTGCCCTGCCCTCCTCTCCTTTACTCTTCTGCTCTGTTCATCTCCTTGCAGCTGTGCAGATCTACTGCTCTGCTCCCTGCAGCTGTTCTTCTCTTGCTTTGGATGCCTAAATCAGTTGGTAGGGAGTGATAACAGGGTATCTTGGGGACTATAAGGAAAAACAGATGTGCTACGTTACCCACTAAAAAGGGCCCCCAGATCTCTCAAAGGCATTTTATTAGCTTCTGCAAGTTTCTGTCAGGTAAATCCAGCGCAACTTGTTTGTGTGTGTCTGTGCTTGCTGTTCCTATTTACTGTAAATCATGGAATTGTACTGATGTTCTCTTAGTTAAAATTGCACAGTTGTATATTAATGTAGAACATGTACTGTGAGTGTTTTTGTAAGACAACTGAGACTCTAACCTGCAGCCTTCAAATTACCATGAGATTTTAAGCTTACATATTGAAACATGATTATATAGTATATTAATAGTAACCTCTACCTTATCTGAATTGGTATTTTGCTGTAAAATGCTGACAACTTGAACATCATGTAAAAGAGACGCCTTCTTTTTACAGCCCTTTATTTATAGTCAATTAATTAAAGCTGGTAAATATGGCTGCATCTGTCTCTGAGCTAACTAAAATATGAATTTAAACTTTAGTGGAAAAACATTATAATAAAGATGTCACATCACATTGAAATATTGCTAATAGCACAGTGATGATTTATAAGGTAAAGCTAATAGAGCTACACTTGAGGCTGTGATTCACAAATGAGAGTATTGGTGTTGTGCCAATTCTTCTCCAGCATGCAGCAGTGTTCTCATCCGAAGCCATAAATGTCAGTATACAGAGGCTGGTGACGTACAGAATTTTTAAAAATAATTTAGCCAAAGTGTTCAATAAACCTTTTACTAGGTTAATAATTTTATCTTATCGGTAGATGGTAATGACTGATTTCTGGCAAAATGACCCAAAGTGGTGGGTTGCCATTTTCAGCACTCAGTGGTGGTTCTTTATTCTTTTAAGTCTTCCTCAACTTGGGCATATATAATAATAGCTTTCTAGAAGTTCCTGAATATTCAGGTTAGATTTATAACTCATTTGTATTCAGAGATTCCTGTGTCCTGCATAAGAACACACTAATGACAGTGTTTTAGACCACAGTCAATAATATCACCCTGCAAGAATGTGATCTCTCCTTGAACCATTCCACACAGCCACAGTCTTGGCATCAGTAACACTGATCTGGTCAAGCTTATTAAAATCCCTTAAGTACAAAGCATCGGTCCCTCTAGATAGCAAGGCAACGGAATTAAAAAATGTAATAGCAGGTTTTGATGATGCTTGAGCATGATTGGCAGCAGCCACAAGGCCTGTATCCTGTACTACCATCTCCAGCACCTGCCTAGGCAACCTTTTTGTAATGCCAATCAGTCAAATACCAGTTCTATTTCTATAGGTTTCATTAAAAGGGAAAGAAATAAGAGCTACTTAGTCTGAGCAGAGTATATTATTGATATGCTGATTAAGCATAACGCAAGTGATCATTAACTGCAATTCACGTAAATTACAGCAGCACAGATGTGGGGGTTGGGAGGATAAAAAAGCAAGTCACTTTAATAATATACAATAGAAATGTGATGGATAATTCATACAGGACAAAAGAGTACAGTCTAAATCCCGCTCTGCATATTCATGTCACTAGTTGTATTAGTTTCAGCATAATTTTTTTTTTAGTAAGAAAGATGATTCTAATTTGACACTAGCTCCGCATTCTTTGGGAAGTTTGGAAAAAAAAAATAAATTTTTGACATAATCGTACTACATCATTTTGCAGTCACCCAACTTGTGACTTGATCTTTACATGTTTATTACTCATATTTATGGACTTGAAATTTGGGGCACTTTTTTTAATGAAGTCAGTACAAAAGTAAAAGAGAAGTCATGATTATCTCATTTTGCTTCTACCTAGAGAAAATAATACTCTGGCATTTATTATTGTAACGTAACTAAAAATTGTGGAAAAAAAAAACCACACCAAAACACCACCAAACCAAGCCAAAAAAACAAAGAAAAAACCCAGTTCCAACTGTTCTGTACATGACCAAAGTTAGTTAATTGTGAGCAAAACTTTTAAAGACAGGTTAGGAAATACTGTCTTTGATCATGACTGTTTTCTAGGGTCCTTGAGTTTCTTCATAACCATTTGACTTTTTTTGTGCTCAGCACTTAACCTTTTGGACATGTACTTCAGCTACTGACTGTACGCTGAACTACTTTAAAAATTGGGTGTGAATAACTACTTTTTCTTAGTGGCCACTATCGTAATCCTTTGGGCAAAACAAGTTGATCATCTCAGTGATGGAAACCGTTTCATAAGCACTAGAGGACAGCGGGATAACATTCCCTGCTTCTGTAATAGTTTGTGCTGGGCTAGGAAGGCTATAGCATGCATGACTGAGATTAATGAGAGTTTTTCCATCAACCAAAATTGGGTTAAATCCAAAAATCCAAGTAAGGTTGAGAAAAATGCCTCCTTTCTTACGTTTCAAAAGCCTGAAAGCAGTTTGTCACTTTCGACTGTCTTACTGCCTACCCATGGCAGTGGCAGCCTCCCTGGCTGCATTTGCTCTGATTTAAATAGTAGACTGTTGTGTGTCACTGTAAAAACTTTTTGGCCTTTTTTTTTTTTTTTGGTGGGATATCAAGGACACAGCAACTGAAGAAGACTGCCTGAATAAACATTGGAATATCCCTTGTGAATAGGTGAAGGTAGAGGAGAACTTGTGCAGTTACATTTTGCCTGTGATTAAGGTGCATTCAAGTAATCTGCTTTAAACAATCGGTTATTCAGGCCACTGTGAATGGAAGGTTTCTCTGTTTATATGGAAGACGTTTTCAAGATTATTTCCTCAATCGTGGAAATACTTATTAATGAGATTTGTTTTCCTGTAGCTTTGTGTCTTGTGGTTAATTGCATCCTGTGTTTGAAGGGTATTTTGCAGTAGGTCCTGAGTGGTAGTGGGTTTCCTAGTGTCATACTTCAGCCTTCCCCTCAGCTGGGCACACTGCAAGTTTCTATTCCTGACATGTGCCTCTGATTTTCACACCACTGCAGAATACTAGGACAGCTGAACTGTCAAAAAAACTTGAAACTGGCCAACAAATACAAAAATTTATAAAACAATCTAATTTTAGATTTCTTTTGGTACTGATTGACGTCTTGATCTGTATTCATTTTTTGTCTGAGACAGCAAACTTAGCTTGTCAACTTCCCGATTTGAAGTGGGGAGTGTTACCAAAATCACCAGGTGGTTGTGAAAATGAGTTCCAAAGTACAACAAATTATACCGAACAATTGGCATGAGACAAAAGATCAAAACTGAAAGGTATCTTTGTAAAATCAAAAATTAAGTACTTTTTCCAAAATGAAAACAGGCATGTTAACTACTACACTCTTTCTTTTTCCTATTCATTAGCAGTGGAATTTCCTTAGTACTACTTCAAACAATGCATTCTGTTAAAACCAAGATTTATCTATGTTTTGCCTGACCTCTGTCTCCTTACAGCTTCATGTATTTCCTACTGTCTCCCTGCCTCTCATGAGTTCTGTATCAGGTCTGAAATGCAAGCAGACTATTTTGGCGATTGAAAGTCAAACGAACCCCTTGGGATTCTGCTTTTTGTGAATCATAGATTTTGTTTTGTCTTACACTGAATAGTTGACTGAGAAAGTAATTATTTTTTTTTAATAATTTACTGGTATTTTTATTAAATACTTTTTTCACTAAGATATTTCCTTTTGCGGTGCACTGAAAGCATATATGTTTCATTTTACTCCCCTTTTTTCCAAATAATTAAAGGCACGTGTTAAAATTAATAGCACTTCTACTATGGCTTTCATATGTTTTTCCCTTTACTTCTAATTTTCTGTAATCAAATGCATGCTATTTCTTGTTTCTAGACTTTTTGATTTCTTCCTATTAGAACAAAACTATTTGAATTTATTTTACTGTAAAGTGAATGGTTTTGGAGAGGGACATTTAAAAATCTGCCTCTTTTGAACTAAAATATCTTCATTCATACTCAGAGCCTTGAGCCAGAAGGCAGCGGTGGTTTCTTTTCTCTGGGTGCTGCTTTTACACAAAATCTAAACATGAGGAAAAAAAAATATTCGTACTATATTTTTTCCCCTTTCTGATAGGTGTTACATTTAGCAATATAAAGCTATGAGATATGCCAGATGGTTATTTTATATGAATACTGTTAAACTGATGACAACATTGTTTAGTACTGCTTTCTGAATATAATATGAAAGTTTTGCTGATGTCAATAGTTGAGGTGCACTTTAGCTGGCTTTGACTTTTGTGCACTATCTTCAGCTGCTTGCACTAAGCATGCATTTAAAATGGAAGTTTATATAAAAAAAATAGGTGGAGAGTAACTAAATGAATGGGGGAATCGTTTTGAAAAAAAATTGAGATCATATGGTATTACTTCAGAATTATATTTATGCCTGTCTCTTGTTATGAATTGTTACCAGAAAGAAATGCCTTTTTAATATGTGGTGTACTGTGATATTCTTTAGATGTATTGGTTTGATAATTGTAGTTCTGTATTGCATTCATTTGAAAAAATCAATATGAGCATAACGGTACTGTGTTTTGGTACGTTTTTGAAAACAGCTTTTAACTTGACATAAAGTGTGCTTATTTCTATTACATAATCATCATTAATGGAGCCACACCACCTTTCCCCCCCCCTTCTTTTTGAAATTAGCATTTTTACCATGTTACTTCAAATTCTGAGATTTTTATTTTAAAAAAATAAAAATTGCAACAACAACAAAAAAAAACCCTAAATGTGCAATGTCCCTGTATCTTTTTTTTATAATGAAAAATATGGAAAAATCTCCCATATTTCATTAGCCTCATTGGTCATTTTATTAACTGGTAATAGGTTGCTAAAGTTTGGGTATATGGTTTCAAATAATAATTTAAAAAAAGAGCAAATTTTGGCTTCTATTCCAAGAGTTAAAGATTTTATTTAGAGTTGAAATTGCAGATACTTCGGTTTCCAATTTTTCTTTTTAACTTGCAAAGCTTAGAAACGACATCATTCTCTTCATGGGCAGAATTTTATTTCTGTCAGCCCTGTCAGCATAAATGCAGGCCGTTTGTGAGAAGTTCTCTCAAATGGCCTGATCACCGTGAGATATTTTTCCCTTTGTATAGAAACGCTTCCTTTATAATTTTATTCATTTTCTTTTGTGCTGAATTTATTTGCATAAAACAGTATAGAACAAAGTAAACACAGTAACTGTCATGAAATGCAACGTTATTTATCATAGGGGCACACTATGCTTGATTTTTCTGACTGGTTTTTTATAGCATCAAGACTGCAAGAAGAGTAACTACCACCTCCAGTTAAAAATGCTCATAAAGTTTTCTCCTGATAGCTTTGCTGCAGTTCTGCATTATTTTTTTATGGTCTAAATAGTTTTGGTCGGGTATATATTTGGGTATATATTTTTGTTCTGGTTGGTTGTCCGTCCCATCCCCGTCCCGTCCCCCCCCCTCCGAATTTCTGAAAGTATTCGGTGTGAAATGATTGTCACTGTAGAATAGTATTTTCTACAGTTTAAAATCGTTCTTTTAAAAAGGAATCGGAAAGCAGGCATGCCGGCTGTTGCCCCGAAATAGCGAGACTGAGAATGCAGGAGTTTCTGGGCAGGAGACCCTCGTGTTGCTCACCTCTCCTCCCCGCCCACTGCAACCCCCCTTTCAGAACTGTTCGTGAAAACAACCTGAGGATGCTGTTAATTAATTTCCTGATTTCGCACAGTTTAACTTCTCCGGATTGATTTCCCAAACCATCCTGTCAGCCTTTCCAAAACGCGCAGGAAGCTGCAGTGGGGGAGCAGCGGCCTGCTCCTCCCCGAGGGTGAGCCGTATCGGGAGGTGCAAGGGTTGCCGGCCCAGCGGCGGGGCCCCGCGCTTTCCTTTCCCTTCCCTGCCCCGCCGCGGGGCTGCGGCCAGCGCCAGGCCGGTTCCAGCAGCTGGGGGGCCAGGTGAGCAGCAGCCGGGAGCAGCGGGGCACACCTAGGAGCTTCTTGCCTCCCTCCCTGTCAGAGCCTGGGGGCCATTAACGCCCCAACGCCCGTTGTAGCGGCAGCCCCGCGCAAGGCCTGGATGTTCCGCGGCCCCCGAGCCTCAGCGTTACCCCAGCGGGGTTCAGGGCGTTTTGCCAGCCCCCGTGACATGGGCGGCTGGTTTCCCCGGGGGCAAGGGCGCCTACGAGGGAGGAGACGCCCAAAGGGGTTCAGCCTAGACGCCGTGGTGCCAGTCTGGGAGGTGCATATTTGAAGGAGGGAGGAGTGCGGCGTCTGAACCTCCTCGCTGCTCCCCTCACAGAAAGCCCGCTGGGTTTCCTCCCTTGCCAAATGGCCACGGGCTGCCTCGGGTAAAGGTTAAAAACCTTAGAGAGGGGACGACGCTAGGACAATGCTCCAGGTAGCACCTTGCCATTCTGATACGGCCCTCCTGTTGTTAGGAGTGGTATTCAAAGACGAAAGGGTCCCGCTAGCGCGGCGCGGCGGTCACGGCTCGCTCCGAGCGAAGCGGCCACGGCCTCCCCCCTCCGTTCTTTCCCCGCGGCCCAGCCCGTCCTGTCGCTGTGAGCGGCGTAGGCGGTTCGGCAGGTGGCGCTGTTCCTTCAGGTAGGCTGTGCCACCGGCGGTGCCTGCCAGCTGCGCTCGGGCCCCTGGGCAATGTAGGGGGTGGTGGCTAGGGCTAATGGCCGGCACCTTTTGGCTCCCGCATGGTTAGGCTTGCCACATCCTTTTAGGCAGCTGTTGTGGCTGCCTTTTAGGGATGCCGTCCAGATCCGGAACACAGCAAGCGGCTTCTTGGTATACTTGATTTCATTTTGAGTGGAAGGTGTTATGGTGAAATGCATGTTTCATGCTTGTGTTCTGCTTTTAATCAGTAATTGAGCTCTATGAAGGATATGTTGGGGTTAAGGGGCTCTTTGGACTATATGCGGATACTATTTTATACGTAATACGGTGATGAAATTGTGATTTTCACTCTGTGACATTTTGTCCTTGCATCTGTATGTTAGTTTGCCCTGCTTTACCTTGACGTCTCTCAGATTAGAACTTTATTTCTAGCTGTTGGATTTTCAGGGGTCCCAAAGGGTAATTAAGACACATAGAATGATTGCTGGTTGTCTGTTAGCACATGTATGTATGACTGAGTGCTGTGCTCCTACGTGGTTTGCATGCTGTTGCATTAGACAAGTAGGGGCAGTCAATGCCATCCTTCCTCAAAGGGCTGACTATTGATTTTAGTTAGACTCCAGGGAAAAAATTGGAATTGTGCTATGTTCATGTTTTTAAAGAAAATAAAGACCTAAACACAAAGCGTATCTCTTAAATTTACAGAACAGTTGTTGTTTACAGAACTAGGCTGGAGCTTAGTTTCTAAATTGGATGTCAATATTCACATACAGTGCTTTCTGTATAGAAAAGCTAGGGAATGGTAGGAATTACAGGTTTTGTATCCTTTATCGATTGTTTATTTTAGAACATTGCAGCTAGATTTTGAGGATAAGTCCTTTAATTAGTGCATACTTACTTTTTATCATTGATGTCGACAAAAAAGTAATGCTTCAGGTTCTGACATTGCCCCAAAATTATGACTGATGGGAGAGAGAACTGTTTATGGATCAGGCTGCAGTATGGTATAAATCACAATGTACTTTTCACTTAGAATCTTTTAAAAAGCTTGATACTGATATGTGTCTCAGTTTCAGAGGTGCAGATTATCAGAGAAATCATAAAATGCTTGGAATCCAAAGTCTTTAAGAAGCCCTCTAGTCCACTCAGTCTACTGCTCAGTGCGGAGCCGTTGTCGACATTGTATTAGTTGTATCAGATCCACACCTACAGCTTTAGATAGTACAGTTTAGGAAACCTCTAAGGATGGAGATAACACAGCCTCTCCAGGCAGCCTGTGTCAGCACTGCATGGGCTTCTAGTGGACAGAATTCTACCTGGTACATAATCTGAATCTCTCAAGACAGTTTGTGGCTGTTTTCTTACACCATCTTCCACTACTGAGGAGAGTTTGGCTGTGTTAAGTACCTTTCAAGTTGTTGCAATTAGATTCCTCCTTAGCATTTTTATTTTAGAAAACTGAACAAATGCTACTTTCTCACATCATGTGCTTTTGTCCTCTGTGTTGTCAATCTTGTAAGTTACCATGCCCTGTTTATTGCCATAGTAGCTTCCTTAACTGGCGGGTATGAACATGTGGAAAACCTCTACTAGGATGGCAGAAAAAATCGAAGAATGGGAATGAAGTGGGAGTGTAGGTGCTGTATCTATGTAACTGATCAAGTGTTTCAGTCTAGAAACAGTTCAGAGGCAGTGTTGTATTTTATTTTGCATTCCACTCAGGGATTTGACAAGTAGAAGCTAAAGGGGTTCTGGAGGAGTTGATATTTCTTTGAAAGAGAAGATAACAGCATAGTATGGCTTACTTTTCCACAGCTCCTAAAAATGAGAAGTCTGGTCATACAGTAGCTTGCTATCCAGAAACACTTATAATGAGAGACATGTTTGTCTAGAGTCTGCATGTTATCAAGGCCTTTTCTGAAGAGCTTTTTCCATAATGGCAAAAAATCTTAAGCTTCTGTTTTCTGCCCAAAGGGGAGATTATAATTGTTTAAGATTTGGTGGCAGGAGTGCTTTTTGGATTTGAGTGTTTTCTTGCTTTATTTAATTTAGTTAATCATTTATTTATTTTTAAAAGGCAAACACCTTTCCTGAGAGCGAGTAGGACACAAAAAAGAGGGCTAAGAAAGTAATAGCAGCTGAACTGAAAATGAGAACTCTGAGTAGAAGGCAGTAAACAGTCGAAGCCTGTATGTTTCAGGTGTGAGGGCAAGTGAAGAATCAAGATTGAAATCTGCGGAAAGCAACCTGGATTTAAACTAATTTTGGAGCTATTCATGCTGATTTCCATCTGGAAGACATGGTGGTTCTTGTCCATGTGGGGATTAAAGATGTCACAACAACTTTCATGTTCCAGATAAAAGGCGACCCTTTGACTTCTGCAGGAGGGAGAGAGAGCTTGGGTTAACTCCTAGCTTCCCTGTGACTCTGACTCCCTTCATACTGCAGAACTTAATGCAATTATGTTTGTGCCTGTCATCTGTTCAAAACTCTGACTTCATGAACCTCTGTGTAAATCTGTGCTAGAGGTTCAAACAAACAGTATTCTTGCTTTTTCACTTTTGACTTAATGCAGAATCACAATCCCAACCAGAATTTCAGAAGTTAGTTTTCTTCCCAACCATATAGCTTGATACATAATGTGCAGTGCATTCCATCAAACTTATGGGATGTGTAACCTGGCAAAGCAAACATTGCTACTGGAACTTGAGCACTTATGTTCTGTGATATCCTTGTGTTACCTGTTTAACTTTCACTAATATTTTTGTGACACTTTATTAATAAACATAATGTATCTGTGACAGTAATTTAATTTTACTCGGAAACCTGGTAATAAATGTTAGAACTGCATTTATACAGAAGTGGTTTAGCCTGAAAACATTTTTAGAAGGAGAAGCTGAGCTGTGCTGCTCCAGATGCCACTGTAATTCAGCAGCAAATGATTTTCAGATTAAAACATCCTCTTACAATGAAAACATCCAGAGAGGTGAATGCTAGTAAGATTGGTTAAAAAGTACTATGTGGATGAAGGACAGGCAGGGATGGTAAAGGAGTGCAAAGTAAATGTGCAGCTCAGGTGTAAAATTTCTCTCTGCTTTGTGACTGGTTTGCCAGGACCAGGACTCCTGCGTTGTTATTCTCTGTTCAGGAACTAACTGGCATATCTCCAAAGTGCACGTGTGACTTAACAGATGCGTTGGCTTTAAAGCACAGAGGATGGGATTGGATGGACAGACAACAGTTCCCAAATCTTGGAACAAACTACTTACAGAATGTCAGAACTGTCAATTCTTTATTTTTGTGTTTTAAGAAAAGGCTATGCATTATCTCTCTTGTGTTGAAGCAGAGGGTGGATTGCGGACTACCCCACTTCTTAGTTCCTGAAGAGTTTGTGATTTTATTTTAAAGTATTGATAAATAAAATGTAAGCAGAATTTGACAGAATAGGGAACTTTTTGGAAATACGAAGTATATGCTGAATGTTGGTCTTTTTAAGACTTTTAGGAAAAGTAATAGGTATGTGGCTTACTGGATCATGAAAATTAAATTGTAGCATGTGACTGCACTAGTGCAATGTCTTGGTTTAGAAGGTGGAGGGCAGCATTGAACTCATGGAACTAATTTAGTTGATTAAACCACTATTAATAGTGACACAGAACAGAGGTCCACAATTTGTGTTATGTAGGTTGAAATGTGGTAATGTGGTAACTTTGAGGACTCAGTGAAGAAAATACTTTCAATTGACTGAGAGTTGTGGTTTATTCTGAAGAATAGCAGGTCTCCATATAGAAGGTGTAAAAATGTAATACAATCAGTTATTGAGTATATAATCTGTATTAAGTATATAATCTGTGTTTATGTCCTTTTAAAAATTAAAATAATTCAACAGTAAGGCAAGGAAGTATCTGAATTGAAGATGTGCTCTTACATTCTTGCAGTGACTGGTGTACAAAAGTCTGGAGGATTATGCCTGCCATCCTATTTTATGTTAAATACAAAGTTTGTAATTAATTGTTTCTGATATGTTTGAAAGTGAATTTTTTTAAACCACATGCAGTGTAACTGGTGCATATTAAAGGTATTTACAAACACTGGTCAAATGTGATATAGGTTTGTTTAACCTAGTTTACTAGTTGAGTTAAAGGCAGTGCTGTGACCAAATGTAAACAATTTTTGGCATGGCCACTTGAAATGTGTTTTACTTAGAAATCAAGTTCATTTCACTAGGGCATTGGTTTTGTTTGTTTGTTTGTTTTCTATTTGGTTGTGCCTTCTTTAGAACAATTGATTTAAACATACAGGTTCAAGTTTTTCTTTTGCAATCTTCTGTAAAAGAGAGATTTTTGAATAAAAACTTTACAAGTTCTTTTCCTTTTATTTGCCTGTTCAAATTCTGCAAAACGTACTAATCCAGGAAAGACCTAGGAAATGGATGAGAAACAGTCTGCTTATAATTTCGTTTCCTTTTTTTTAAAAAAAAACACAAAACCAACACCAACAAAAAACCACCCCAAATCATTTTTATAAAATTAAAAAAAAGAGGGAGGGAAAGGAAAAAATGGAACTGAGAATGATAATTTTCATTCAGCTTATCTTTTTACTGCTAAATTTCTCCCCTTCAGCATTACAGGACGAACAGACCAAACTTCCTGTCTGTGTTTCTTGCCAGTGAATGCTTTGGTCCTGTTGTTTTCTCTTGTTATGTGTAGTGATGTTCTACCAACTGTGTGGTAAGAGTTTGCAGGATATAATTGAGTTCCAGGCTTGGAGGCTCCTGAAGCCCCTGTAGGATGGGAATAGTGCAGAGGTCTTGTCCAGTGCTCTGCTATGGACTGTGCAGAATTAACTCTGTGTACTCAAAGTTGAGTATTCTGGAATAATGTAATATATATTGCCTTATACCTCAGCTATTATTTTAAAATGTAAATATTCTTGAGTTGATTTGGTGACCTGTCAAAGGTTGAAAGACCCCGTAAAGTGCGTTGTCAGTGCAAGGGTGTTTGTCAACTGTGGTATTGCTGAACTTCTCTGGAAAATGTGTATACATGTACATGCTCTTGTACATTGTATTGATAAAAATTATGATAGTATGTAATTGGAAAAAAATGGCCATTTACACAGTTGCAATATTAGAATTGAATCCTGCCATGTTAGCTTGATCTACTAAGGAAATAGGTTTCAGTAGTCCTGATTATTTTTCATCCATTCCTAATAATTTTTGAACACTCTGATTTCAGCCACATTTGACTGGAGGGGGGCAGGCAGAATAGGTCTCAAACATACTCAATTCCTACGTTTCATGTAAAAAGGGCTTAGTCTTTTGTTAAGTAGTTACATGGAGGACAGCCATTATGAAAGTCCAGCTCAGGAAAGTACTTTAGATAAAGCTCTGCATCCCTAAACCTAAAGTCACATGAGCACCAGATAAAAATCTGTATGAAGCCAGGATTCATTAGTTCTCACATGCATAGGATTTACTTGTTCTGTCAAGTTTCCTTTGATGTTAGAGGGCTTCTAAAGTGTGGTATGTGAGATGGAATAGTGAGTGAGAGGTATGACCCCACATAGGATGTACATTTCTGTTTTGTTGCATAAAACCGTCATGCATGAATAGAATTTTAAAAGCCTTAGAAATATGTGTACGTTTGAAAGTTGATGTTATCCTTTAGAAAATCTCAAGCATATGATTCTGCGTTTGAGAAAAGTGCCCCAGGGATGTACATTCATGCTCACTGTGTTTTCCACTGAAATGAAATTCTACATCCTAGTAAAAAATTGCATTGGGTATTGACAATATTTGAAAATTATGCGAGAACAACACCTTCTGCAGTATCTGCTATTAATGGTATAGAACAAAGTGAGTAAAATACTGGAGATGGAGATGGGAAGTAACCAACTGCTTCTCAATATATCTATATATGATGCAAACCTTTTTATCTTAGATATAGTAGATGACAAGATGATGTTAGATGGTCTCTGCTTCCTAATGAGGAACATCAGAACTCTGAAGTAGTTTGCTTTTAACATTGTGGAGTAGTTGAAAAGGTTTAGAAAAAAAACAGAAGAAAAATGTAAAGGATGTCTGAAGAGTTACCCTGCTAAATTTCCTAAACTTAATTCTTGGCAGAAGACAAAATCCCTTTTATCATAGCAAGTTTGTCACTCTGGACAAAGTGAAGGCCGGGCAGAGCTCTAGGGTCCATAGTGTATTAAAGTTGTTGTTAACTTACCTGTGAACCCATTTTAGACATAGGAATTCTGTTGGATTTATATTGTAACTAGGAGCAAAATTCATGAAAGTAATGCTCCTGCACTGCACAAAGTTAGTTAGGGACTAATAGTCTTTTTGGGGGGTATTTTTTGGTCGTGTCTCCCCCCCTCCCCCCAACCTCTGTCATCCTAAAGGTGAGCACTGTTTTGCTGTTTTGTAGATGTGATGAACTGAAATGAATATAAACTGGTATATCTTGGTAACACATTTTGTGCCAGACATTCAGTATTCAGTGGGATAAAATCATGGCTGGAAAGGACAGAGGTGAAATAAATGTCTGACGAGAAATCATTCATTCAAAACAGCTATAAATGCCTTTGTTTTGAAGAGAGAATGAATACTGAAGTGCAATAAGCTATCATTGGTGGCTGGTGTGAGCAATGTATTGAGTATAGTAGGCAACCAGAAAAGGTTATGGCATGGTTAATGGTAATATCAAAATGACAATAAAATAAAAATGCCAAAAGTTCAAAATAAGCAATACAGACATATTGTATTATCTGAGAGAGAATGGCCTAATAAAAAAAAAAAGTGAAGAATCTTAGAAATAACTCAGAATAATTTAATTATTGTGGAATTTGCATAAACCCCAAATTAGATTAAAGTATTTTTTGATGTCCACGATCTCTAAAAGTATGTAAACCAAGAATAATGCAAGAAAGATCATACTGGGCTAACTGAGAGTGGGAATGAATAGTATCTGGGGGTTTTTGGTGACATTTGACATTTTGTGCACTGAAAGGGATATGGGTGAAAACATTAGATAACAATGTAATAGACATTTACAGCATATGTTGCACAGAAGATTGAACTAAGAGAAGAAAAGCCAGAGGGGAAATTCAGGAAGAGGGAGAAAAAAGAAAAATGAAGGGTACAATCTTTAAAATATATAGCTGTGAATGAGCAAGGTGTAAAGTAAGGAAGAGAGCCATGTGGTTTACAGATTAAGTATTCACCTGAAAGGTGAAGGTGAGCAATGGGCTGCTCTCAGAGCAGTGACTCGTTCCATAGCAGCTGTCTGTACTTCTAACAGGAGCTGTAGGCAGTTTCACATTGTATCACTGGTGTGTTACTCTCTGAGTAGTTGCTGAGTCCTGTTGCTGGACCTGTAAAGTAGCCATGGAGTGGTGGGGAGTGGAAGACCAGAATGTGGGCAGGCAGCAGGATCCTGTTGAGTAATACCTGCCCCAAATCGTAATTGCCCTTGTGTCATCCATTTAAAATTTGATTTAGTTGATAAAAATAAAAAACCAAATTACCATCAGCTCTGAATTTCAATGTTAAGACTCAATGCTTTTAAAAGGCTTTAAAACAGTTAGCATTGCTCTGTTTTTATAAGTCTGTTGTTTCTTTGTTGCTTAATGAAGAGAATAATTGGAAAAACACCAGCAACTGTAAGACCTCCCATTCCAAACCACTTTTGTGAATTTCTTTTGTGGACAGTTTTTCGCCTCTCATTTGTATTTTGACAGTGATCCATATCAGAAGATACAGTTGTTGTGCTGTTTGTAAATACCTCTGCTCTAGTAGTGTAAGTGTGACATAAAAAGCTATTGTCCAAGTTGCTGATTCATGTGACTGGTAGCCAGTACAAAAAGTCCTGACATCTGCTACCAGATGGCAAAGGACATCTCTACATACAGCATTTTAGTTTTCAGCTCTGGAAATACTGGTAAGCTTTACAGAAGCTGTACTACTTGTTTCAGTAATTTGATTAAATCCATAATGGGGAAATAAATTACTTGAATCACTTTCATGACAGAAGTTTGGTGTTACAAAGTATTTTGCTACTGATCAACTGACCTTTTGGTACTTGGTTGGCTCATATGCCAATATGTTAGCTCTACTTTCCAATTAAGAATTTCCCACTGGAAATCACTGAACTGTTGCCAGTGATTTTAAAAAAAACAACAGTAACATCCCACCCTCTCTTACTCTGGGGACATAGTTATAGCTTGTAAATACTGAACTGTATTATATGGCACTAAACACAGTAATATCTCACAGATCAAGGTTTTTCATCATTAGAGTCTGCTATAAAAATCTTGTCTTCTTATCACGCAAACATGTCCATGGGTTTTTTTTAAGCGTACACAAACTTATTAAAAAAATATTCTCTAAAAGAGCATGAAGTATGCATACTTTTTCAAAAAATAATGTTTATTACACTAGAACCTAGAGCACTAAGCAGTGTGCTGGTATATCAGAATGGAGTTAATGTGAACTGAAGGAAACACTGTCAAGTCTTGGAAAACAGCTTTTTATTTTACTGGAAAAAAAACCCAACAACCAACCAAACCCTATAAACCACCCTTACCACTCCCAAAGAAAGAATTAAGTATTGAAAGAACTAAGTTGAATTCAAATGAAGGCCATAGACCAGATCATTTTATTGATATCAAGTTCTTTATGATTTATGGTACAAGAGTGAATGTAAGACTAAATTGATGGTTGTACTGCAACGTATTGACAAAGTGCAATGGGATTTTCAGAGTATGACTTCTTTCTTATAACTTTTAAAGCTACAGATTATTCCTTATAGCTCTACTTCCTACTTTTTTATCTCTTAATATGAACGAGAAGCAAGCATTCTAATCTCCTTACTGTTTTGAAAAACTTACGTGGTTTCACTGGCATTAGATGGTTTGATCTGGATGATTATTGTCCAAATTTACATTTGAGAAATTAAGTCTTCATTAAATTCCTTGCTTCAGAAGTCTGCATAACAAAATATGACTTACTGGGTGATTATATGTATAAAAGTCTCTCATGTATGCACAGTTAAAGTCAAGGCAATAAATTCCTCTTTCTTGTACCAGTTTACTTGCTCTATATTCTCTAATTTGCCTTCCTCAGGTCTATTGCCTTTGTTCCATAGCTCTGAATAATTCCAAATAATTTCTTTTAAAACTTATCCAACCACATAAATGTGATTTATTTTGAAGTCTTTGGAATTTAAGTTGCCGTATAGGCAGCATTTAGACATGACTACAGTGTTCAGTTTAATGTCAGCTTTTCATGATACCACCTCTGGCTATTTGGTGCTTGTAGGGATAGGAAAACCATTGTAGATATTCTTCAGAGCTCTTGGGTATTCCGATAATCCATTCAGATCTGCTTTAAGGGCTGGCTGCAATGAGTAGCCATATATATGTCTTTTGAGTATCATTTTCATAGAGAAATAGAAAAACCACCCCATTTGTTACAAGTGTAAAGTAAAGCAGTTGCACATTGTACAAAATCCTTTAATGGCTGGACTTTCTTACTAGAAATAATGGGCATTTCAGCCTATGTAACAATTTCAGGTGAGATGTAGGAATATTGTGTGCAATGGCAAAAAAAAATTAATTTTGTCAAGCTTAGATACATGGTATTTCTGATCATGGCAACTTAATTTTAATTGTCTATTAAATCCTAATTTCTAGGAGTAGGATGTAGTAATGCATCGCAATATTTCTTGAGGGAAAAGAAGGAGCTATTACTGTTCTACACTAGTACCTTGTAGTGACATGTGACATCAACTTAACAGCTCAAATTTGAACTCATTCAAGATACTACAGAATGGTTCTTATTTAGGTTCTGGTCTTACTAAAGGTTAGTATATGGAACTAGTTTCACCAACCGTTCAGTGAAGTCAGCATTGAGTCTTCCAGTGGTGTTAAAGTAAATTCATTTATGATATGAAAGGCATGAGAACAGAATGTGCCTGTGACTGACAGGCAATTTGCAATGAGCTGCACTGAGGGCTGTAGTGTTACTTCAATAGCAGCTATAATCATGGTGTCTGAAGAGTTTTGAATGTGTGTGTGTACATGCTTTAATTATTCATATTTTTTTCCCTTCTTCTTCTTTGTTGTTTTAAATATTAATAGGAAATTCTTTGGACGCAAGTCTGATCTCAATTTTACTACTTTTTACCATAGCATTAGTGTGATTTCAGAGGAACAGCTCTTATATGCTGTGGTTATATCACTATATAACCAGAATAAATGCTTATTTTAGAGTACTGTTAATGAAATAACATTTTCTTCTTAGACAATCACTAAATCTAAGTGTCTAAAAGTATAATAGCAGCTAGAATTGTAAGTTAATGAATTTTTGCTGTTGTTATGATACTTATTTGTGTCAGGCTAACTTTACAGGTTTGATTAAAAAACCAAAACAAAACATAATTTTTGAAGGTATGAGAAGGTGAATGAGAAAGTCACTTTTAATAAGAAAGTAGTTTTATGTTTCTTGATGATGATTTGTATGATTTGCTGCAGTATAAACGTGAAACAAATGGTACAAGAAGTATAATTATTTGAGTATGAAGTTTTCATCTGAGCTCTTAAACTTTGAATTGTGATTTTTATTAGATCATTAAACATGTCTAAAAAATATGAAGAGTCTTGATGTTTGGAGAACAGTAACTTGTGTAACTGTTGTTATAAGTCTGATCCCTGGACTTGATTTTTGGATATTCTATAATGTCATTTGGAGCAGAAGTTCTTTAATCTTCTGTTAATATAGTTTGATACATTCTAAACTACAAGATAATGCTTTATTGTGGTGGTATTTGTAAATAGTAAATTTGGTACCAGCAAAGAGCATCAGGTAGGCTTTGCTATTTAAAATGAACTATAAACAATTGTTTGACAATGCTTCAATAGGATCACTAACTCAATTTACTAGGATATTGGACCTACAGATGTGAAACTTCTTGTGTGAGCTGTGTCCCCATAGGCACTCCCTCCTTGAAAGTGCAACTTGCAGCAAAATCCACATATTTGAGGATCTGAATTGGGTTCATTTGCCTCCATTATGTAGAGTGTATTATGACAGTTTGCACAAAAATGGAATACTATGGTACATGGAAGCTGAGGGAATGAAAAATAAGTTGCAGTTTTCCAGATACATCACATTGTTTCAGTAGGTATAGGGTTAGCTGTAATTGACCCAAGACAGAGTTTTAGTTCATCAAATACAAGTGTTTGAGTTTGAAATTATGTCAGAAAAAGTTGAAAAAATTAGCAAAAATTAAAAAGTTCAATGGGTGAATGGGGTCATTTTAGAAGGAACTGCATTTTATCATGGAGGATTGAGAATTGCTGTCCATTTTTTAAACAATATTATTGAACACTTTCCATTCCTCAACAAAAGCATATTTAAATTGGGTTTTCATTTGTGTTATATGATCTGTATGCCATACACACATGATATGTTTATCAGATGTCACAATGACACGTCACATTTTTGAGCTTCAGCATTTTAATTATATTTCCTTGATTTAAAATGCTTATCCATATCCTTTCATGGTCAAGTAACTATATCATAAATCAGAGGAAACCAGAAAAAAAGATCATCTTTGGTGTCTTTTATGACTTAGAGACTAAAATAATATTCTTGCCGTTCTTAAATTTGCATGACCCAGATGTTATTTAGGTGTAAAGAATGAATGTGGACCTCTATAGAATATTTTTGTAGGAGCAAAATGGTTAACGTATTTCAATCACATCCATAGCTGTTAAAGCTTATGTTATTTGGAAAATTTATGGGTAATATATTGCAGGTGAGGACCGCAGTGTGATAAGAAAGCACAGGATATTAAAAGAGATTATATGCTTATAAAAAAAATGAGAGATTTACTGTACTCAGGAACTGCATCATGGATATGGAAAAATGAAACTGGAAAATTAGCTTGCAGATAAAGAAGAAAATACTTGGAACAATTGAAGGTCAAATACTGACAAATTTTGCATTTAAGTGATAGAAAGGGCTTTGTTACTTTCTCCAGTATTCTGTGACTTCCTTCTACAGTGGTCTAGAATGCCGAGGTAAACTTCCTTAGTCTTCTCCTAAGGCAGTCTTTAGATATGTTTGTGTCTGTGGTCATGGTAAATAGAGACAGCAGTGATATGCAGAGTTTTCCAGGCTTTCCCAGAAAACTGAATTGCAGACTATTTTATGATCATGAAATAAAACAGCCCTCCAGGTTTTTTTGGTGTTTTGGGGTTTTTTTTTCTCTTTTTTTTGTTGTTTGTTTGTTTAGGTTTTTTTGTGGTGGTGCTCGTGTGTGTGTGCGTTAGTCTGTCTTTTTATTTCTTAACATCAGCCAGTCTTGTTCACCCTGAGTTATATGTATTTCACTATGTAACAGACACCATAGTTCACAGCATCTCTGAATTTGTTCCCCAGGTTGTCATAAATACCTGATACTTCATTGTGCTGTTGGTTTTAGCCTGCTTGTGCAAACGCAGCAAACAGAACGTTCTTTTTTTCTATAAATATTAGTTTACTCAAAGCAGGTGTTTTGTGACAAATAATTTGAGGGTGTAGCATTAAAGAGACATGAAATAAAGCCTCGAGAGCAGCATTGTCTAGAGAAAAAAATGGAAGCATATGCAAAAAAAGTAATCCAGCAGTATCATGCCAAGGTAGTTGAAAATCCAAAGGTATTTATTATGGTGAAATTCACTGAGAGTAATTTTTTTAAGGTTACTGTGATGCTATAGTGGAGTTCCTAGTATAATTTATTGTATTAATCTGTTTTATGGTAAGATTACATTAGTTCCTAAATAATATCTGGATGTGATGAAACAAGGCTAAAATATTTGTAGGTAACTCTTGTACTAAAAATGAGCACTGAGAGGACTACAAGAAACAGCTTCAGATTGAAAGGGAACAGGTGGGTCAGAAACAGATGAAGTTTTTAGAGGCCAGTACAGTCTCATTATTTTCTTTTTTTTTAATCTTCCCCTTTCCTTTGGGCTTGGAGATGTCAGAATTTTATAACTAGGTGAAATGTGCTTTAAATACAGAAGAGCAGGAAGCACCGTACCATGCCTTACTATAGAGGTTTTGTCCAATATGCTGCCACAGGAGCAGTGGGAGACCCTAGTAGGTTAGAAACTATGAGTGTTTGTGCTTGGATCAACAGCAAAGTATTTCACTGAGCTGCTCCTGAAAAATGTGATAGAGTAGCTAGTACTTGAAGTAGCAGAGTTTTATTCAATACTGCTGTAGAGAGTAACAGTATAGAATATGTATCTCTTCAATTTACCTTTGCATCTCTCTTGTGTTACCTGATAACATAACATAAAATGTTTAAAAGAATGCTACAGGTAGAAAAGAGTTAAAATAACTGAGGCTGTAACTGGGTTTTCCACCTTCTGGACCCTCACCCTGGGAGGGGAGAGTGCAAACAAGTGTCGAAACCATTTCCCTAAGGACTAATAACTAATAGTTCCACCTTATTAGTTGTAGAGATGCTGCAGCAGTATCTATAAGATTAGCGGAAATTTTATTAACAGCTACATTTTCAGTAGTCCACCTTAACTAATTAAATCTTGCTATATTGTGCTTCTTGGAGAGAAGCTAATAGGCCTCTAAGAATTGTGGTCAGGAGGTGCTTTTTATGGTATTAGATTGGTTTTTTCTAGCTTTTTTTTTTTTTTAAATAGGAACAGTGATTTGTAGTACGTAAGTGCAATAAAAAAGATTTTGCTTTTCTTAGTTGTTCTGTTTAGCAATCAGTATGTAAACATGCTGGAATAAGCTATTTGTTGAAACCTAATTTGGGCTATTCTCTGTACTTTGAAGTGCATGTGGTCTTACTGCTTTACTTTCTTCTCAGTACTTTTCTCATTTCCAACTTTCTAACCAGGTATTGCACAAAGAAGCAAATAAATCCAACTAAACTGGGAAAGTAAGACACCTGAAAATGCATCTTTCCATCCCCTAGATGAGCAGGTTGTATCCCTGAAGTATGTGTTCTCATATGTTGTTCAGCCTAATTTTAAAATTCCAGCTATTGGGGTTCCCCTGGGAGATCTTTCTGCAGCCTGCTTTATATCTCTTGTTTTTATGAATTATATGCTAATAATCAGTTTCCTATTTCTTAACAGTATGGGTTTTTTAATGAGTGCTTTTTGAATTTTACCTTGGTGAATCACATGAAATAAGTCCTTTTGTACATTTTTGCTCTTTAAGTAAGTGTTATGGGTAAATAGCTGTTTTGAGTTTGCATAGTTTAGCAAAAATACATAGTGCTCTAACTCCTGTTTCTTGTATCAGTCTACCCAATTTTCATTTCTGTTTTTTCCTTTGGGTTCTCTGCCATTGTTGATCCCTTTCTGTTGTTAGTACTAAAAAGCAAACACACTGATCAGTATCCTAATTTTGAACTGATGGAAGCATAGGTATTGTTTGAAGTAATCTAAAAAGTTTTTTGCCCATAATAAACAAATGATGATTAGCAATGAAGAGAAGATCGGGTGACTACTTATGAGAATGGGAATGTGTGAATTAACAGTGATTGCAAAGGGACTGCTTGAATGAATCCAGAATAATGGAAATAGTTCTCCTTGAAAGTGCTAGTTTATTAATGATCTTGCATCCAATTTGTGCACAAAGCTGAAGTTACACTGAACTGGGGTAAATTAGAAATATGGAGGTAGTAAAAGAGGGAAAACACTTTGATTTATACAGTAAGCAGGCATGCCAAGTGCTGTGTGTCACTTGCAGGAAAAATAACTGTTTCGTATTTTGATATTGTCAAAGGAAATCCTCATACAGGGGACATAAGAACCCTTCTAAGTTTAAGCTTTGACAACTGTGACTCCAATGCACTTGACTTAGAGAAGAACAGGAAATTTCATTAATGGTTTTCGTAAACATTTTAAAGTAATGTGCACTATAATCTTAACCCTGCAATTTAAAAAATGTAATTCCTTATAGAGAAGCAGATTAGGCCAGTAATTAGGCCAGTAAGATTTAAATAACTGATTTCAACATAAATGCTACTTATTGTCCAATCGACTTTGTAATTATTTCATTTTATGAAAATTGTATTTTTTTCATATTTTTTGACACTTTAAAATCACAAAGTGACAAAGATAAAACAAGGTTAGTTCCTTCTAAACACCTTTTATTTTTTGTATTGGTTGAGTGATTAACATGCAGATGTTTCTAAACTGCATTCTATGACTTAAAAATTAATATTCATCTGTTGTATATACAACTTAAACTCTAGTTTCTGTATGTATCTATCAATTGTAAACTTCATGGCAGGAAAAAAATTATAATTGCTGATATTTATACTACCTGTTGGTACTAGTTGTTTTGAAAACTTCACTTATGAAAAAGGTTTCTAGTTGTTCATAATAAAAATAAATTTGCTTTGAGGAGGATTTAGCAGTCTATACCTCACTTTGGAGGTGTGTGTGGTGGACAGAAAACAGCTGAAAGATTAGTTTATGCTTTTTGTTTCCTCCTTGTGCAAAATGAAACTAGAAAAAGGTCATTTGAATACTAAAACTTAGTCCATCAGTCTTGAAGGACCTGGAGACATCTATTCTACAAATTGTAAAGCAAACACAAGTAGACTGATAAATAATGAATGTCAATAGTATAAGATCCATAATAGTAAGCCAGACACAACTATATTCAACACAGAATTGAGATCAGATATTAGCATCTTCTCTCTCAGCAACAGGAAATTTGGTATGTAAAATTGCAGATGTTCCTAGGAATTGGGCCATGATGTGGGCAAGATAGCAAGATATGGAAATGAAAGTTCCTGGATGTTATTTTCTGATAGCAAAGATTTTGATAATAACAACTTGTTTGACATTTGAGGTATAAAGTTATGTCAACTATATACACAAGAGACTTTAATAACATGGTTGCCACAAGGATAACCTGTAGAGGAAGTGAATTTACATTCTTTCCTTTTCCATATCCATTCTTCAGCATTCCCTTTTTCAGTTTACTTCATCTGAGGGTTAGAAATACACGGTTTGCTCTGTACAGTTCAGCAGGAGATGCTCTAATACAAAATAATGTGGTGAAAAAAACCCCAATGCAGCTGTCTTTCTAAATCAGGTGGAGATGTCAAGGCATCTGATACTCAAAAGATTTGCACTGCAAGCTTTGTTTTTTCTCCTGTTTAGGAAACTTGGTAAGCTCTAACTTAAAATACATTAGCTTACTTCGTCTGCTGTAAAAAGTCTGTTGATGATGCAGGATTGTGTGTCAGCTTTAGAACTGATCAGACCATGTAAACTTTATCTGTTAATATCTTAGGAATATCTGTATTTAATAGAAGAGCGATTTATATTAAATGTTTTAAGTAACTATTCAGAAGACTTCCCATGAGTTCATGTTTTCTTCTGTTTCCTTTTTGATAATATCTTATGTTTTGTTACTGAATGTGAACTTTTAAAAAAATTGGTCTCTGATTTTTATTTTTTATTTTTTTAATTGTCTTGAATCAGGAAAGTACATGAGCATATCCTTAGCTAAACAACTTCAGAATTTAGCTGTACTGGTAAGACTGCAAGTCTTAGACTGTTTAATGAACAGTGGAGTGTTTATCATCATTTAGAGACTTGAATTGAGGAATTCATAGATGGTTTTCCCTGAGTAAGCAATATTTGTAATTTGTGCATTGATAGCTCTGGCAACTGTTAAATGTTTTCGGTTGTCTCTTAAAGGGAAACATCTGTACTGAGTTCCAAAACTGGAATATTGTTTAGGAATTATCAGTGGTATGTACACTTAGTTTTTTGTATGATACATTTTTCTTCTCCTGAAAGTCTTTAGGGTGGGTTTTCTTTCTTTCAGCTGTTCTTATTTTAAACCTGTAAGGTACAATCATTATGATGAATGAAATAAGACTGTAGTTCTGCAAAACCTTCTACATCTCCATTGCTCACCTCTTTGGATCCCATCAAAATTAACCAGTTTGCTGTCTGTAAAATTAAACAGATACTTCTGAATTTCTAGGAACAAGTGCTTTATCATTTTTTTTTGTTGTTGTTGTTTAACTGTCAGTGTTTCTTCTTTTCTCCATAAGGACTTAGAACTCTAATAGGTAAAGTTCTAGGCACTGAAACAGCTTTTAGTTTTGGAGCACCAGAACTTACTTTGAGGTTGAGGAGGAGGAATGGTGCTTTTCTAAAGAAATTTGTTCCGCAGTCATACAGTTAGGTTGCATGTGTTCACCTTCTCTCTGAAGTTTTTCCTGTTAGCAAACTTGTTGTTGGGTTGTGAAATACAAAGGCATTGTTAAAAAAAGAAGAAAAAGGGGATTTTATTTTAAAGGTTTTAAGCAACAGAAAATTACTAATAGAAAGGTTAAATGTTGGTGTTTTATTAAAAAAAAAAGTAATCTTGAACTAATTTAAAGTCCATAATTAGCCTGGATCACAGGTGGCAAAAAGTTTTAATAATAGACTGGCCCAGGCCTTGAGGTAAATTGTGCGTAATTACTCATAACTGCTATTTTTGGATTGCTTGCATTTGTCCTAGACCTCTGCCTGAGGAAACAATTTGAAATAATTAGTGTGTGAATGCATTGACAATGATGAATGAATCAAATGCATCTGGTGCCAAATGTGGATCTTGATAAGAAGCAGATAACTTTGGCAACTGTGGATTTTTTGTTTTTAAATCTCTGAGACTGGGAACAGTTTGTTCATTTTATTAGTCTCACATGCTCAAGATAGAAAATTACCACTCACTGGGCCATGATCAAAGCACAGCTAGGAATTCTAGCATTGCAAACACAAAACAGTTCTGCAGTCTGTGTGCGCAGATATTCAGGGCAAAGAAAATGATGGAGATATTAAGGCGGAATATTTTGAATGCACAGGTCAGAAAAGCCAAAAATTAATGTTCCAACAGCAAAATGCATTGCTTGTCTTATATAGGTTGCAGGCACATTTTATGTAAATGTTCAGCAGTGTAAATACAGCTGTATGTCATTACTCGGGGAAAAGCAAAACCATAAACAAAAAGATTCTGTTTGGAGTCATGCATTGTAACTTAGTTAAGAACGCCTCTGGAGTCTTCAGGGGTGTTTGTTTCTTTCTCTGGCTCAAGTGCTCAGTTTTTCATCTATGTAATTGACTTTACGTGGTTTTACATGCAGATGAATATGAGCATCTTTTTAAATGAAAGTGTTTAACAAAGAGGGGAAACAACACACTTTAATTATTATGCTCAATATAACTTATTTTTGTCTTGTTTGGCTAATGAAAGACCTCTGTTCTGAGTTTCCGTGTGATAAATTGAATAAAACAACAAGAGGAAACAAGGTAGTGTTCAGGTCAGTGACTCAGTAATTTAGCTATGACTGGCAATCTCTCAATGCAGAGATTATGTGGCTTGTAGTTACGATACTGAAATTACAACATTGGGAGTGAAGTTCTCTGAAAGAAATGTGGCTGTAAAGAAAGGTTTTTTTCACACTGAAATACAGGGTATAAATTTGGCAGAAGAGCTGACAAGTTGGGAGCTGAGCTTTTTATTTACTTTTATCTCTAGGTGTTTCAGGTAAAGTTGTTACAATGAGTATTTAAATTTTCCAGTTTATTAACTGCTGCTGCATGGGCTGCCTTTTAATGGACTTTCTTGGTGATGTGGTATTTTACGCATTTGACTGGATCTTAAACTGCATAAACTCGAATAGTATGGCTTCTAGCTAGCCTTCCATCTTCTGCCTCTATATGTTATTAATGTTTTTCTAGCGATGAGAATCCTAACATTGCCCCCTGTGCTACACCTGTGTGGATAGTACTCGCTACAGAGCTCTGATGTGTGGTGGATGCCTTTGGCAGAATATGGATATAAAGAATTTTTTGGCCTATCTATGGAAAAACTCGGTACCTATGAGAAGTTTTGCTATGATTATATGTTTGTATGGTCAGATATTTTTCATGTAAACATCTCTCAAAGCCATATCCATATCCCATAAAATCACTGAAGTTTTTTGTTTGCTTGTTCTTTAATCTTAGTGGTCTCTGGATCTGCTGCTTGGTATTAATGTGGGAGTGTAATGTGAATGGCTCTATGTTCAGAATCTTTAATTGACCAGTTCATAAACTTAAAAAACGTTAGCCCAAGTATTAAATGCTGACTCAGTGTGTAAGTATCATTCAACTTGTAGATTCAGAGGCAAAATATCTAACTTGCATGGGTCATTTTACATTTTTTTAACTGCCAAAGACCCCAGAAGCAAAACTCCTCACAGTCCTGAGGCTATCAGGTTAAAATGTCAAAGGAAAGGCTCTGTCACAGTCAGACTGCTGAGAGCTTTTCTTGTTGCCTACATTCTGGATTTTGCCTCTCTCCATTACTGGTGAGCTTTTGTGTCCAGCTGCTGAAGCTGATCACGCTGAAGGTTGTCTCTCTGCAGCCTGAGCTGTCTGCTGAACAGGTGTCCATATACTCCATATCCACCATACCAAATCCAGGGGCATCTTGACCTCTGGCCAAAAGTTGGAATACAATTTTTTGGTTGCCCTGTAAACTGGCATTCTCCAGAACATCTGAATCCAGGCCAGATCTTACTATTCAGCACGATTTCTCCCCTCTCCTAGAACTCAAAGGTCCCATGGGAAAAAAGATATGTAATCACCTAATAAGGCAGTATCATCATGCATATGCACAGTGGAGCAGAGTTAGATTTCTATGCCTCAACGGGCATACAATTGATTCACATTTCAGTAGCTTTTTGAAGAATGAGAGGAAATGCTGTCTGCATTCGTGTCTTCTTGAGGATCTGTTAGGGATGCTCTCTTTCAGTAGGTGTCACCAGCCTTTTGATAGAGAGTTTGCAGCTCTGAAATCAGCCTACCATTTGTCTTCTATAGTATTAGGATCTTTTGACCTGCAGGCAAACCCAACATCTTGATTCATTCCTGCTTCCCATTAGCACTTCATGTTCCACAGGAGATGGAACAAAGATAGTGTTTCTTGGTAGGCAAAAGTGTTCGCTGATATTTTTAAAGTATGATGACTGGAGCACTGGATGAATGTCTTTTTTCAAGCTAGCAGGACTAAGATAATTAAAAAATAGGTGGCAACCTCTTGTAGGTAGCTAAAGCTGTTTATAATCACAATGATCATGCAGGCTTTTACTTTCTTGAAAACCTTGCCACACGTTGCAAAATGCTAATGCCTGCTCCAGTTCACTCAGCTGTGTTTCCTTACATGCAGTGGCTCAAAATTTAATGAAATTCGGACTATTTTGTCAGTGTTACTGAGTTATATGTTAACAATTAAATTTAGTAGCTTGTTCCATAAGTGATATAATGAACAAAGCCATTTTTATTTTCTCCAGATTGATATCCTAATCTTAGTTTGCCTACAAATGTCTTGCAGCTTCTCTCCTTTGTAGCAGTGTCATTACTCTAGTGTCCATCATCATTCCTTTTGTAGAGTTTCAAACTGATTCCTATACATGTTAGTTTTCTCACTTTGCACTTGTCTTCTTTCATTGCCCCCTGAATTCCAATGGGCAACTGACAGTCCTCTTATGTTGGATTTAGTTCCAAAGAGTCTGTGTATATGTGTGCGCGCTAACTGGACGTCAGGCCAAGCAGCTGTTAAGCCACACTGTAGTGTTGCCCTTCAAAAGGGGCATTGTATTTACCTTTCTGCTACCTTTTACAAGGCTCATCCTTTATGACCCCACTCTTTAAAACTTAGTTGAAATCAGCCAATAGGTTCCAAAGGGAAAGGAAAAAAAATGGCATAATTATCTAAGCCTCCTGTCTTGAGCAAACCAGACTAAAGCTCCTTAATTTCTGCCTTTTGCAGAGAAAGTAGCATGTGATTAGCTGAATCTTATTTGTTTGTTTGGGATCTTAAAGTTCTCCAAAATGTGTTGCATATCTGCCTGATTCCAAAAAGTGTCAAATTTGCATGCAGATCTGGCTAGAACTGCAAGATGTGTGAAATCACTTTTGGTAGTCAGCTTGACTCCCTAAATGCCTGATGAGGTTCGTGTGGGGCGTGTATCAGGAGGTACATGGAATATATTGTATAGTAAAACCTTATCTCTAGACACCCTAATCTTTCTGCTGAGTTTGGATGGCATGGACCTTGTGGAAAAGGCTAAAAGCCTTTGCTTTGAGCATGTTATTTGGAGAAATTTTTGAGAAAATGTGTATACTTTCTGGAGCAAATACCACTGCCAGTATTACGTCCATAAGATTCTCTTCGTCAAGCATGCGGTTTGCACAACAAATGGGTGTTCTGAGGGTTTGAGAAATGTAAATTTGGTCTATTACCTTTATTTTATAGCAGCTTAATTCTGGCGTTCTTTGTCCCAGCTCATAAAAAAAAAAACATTTAAGAGATTTTTTTTGATTGTAGGTAGGTGTGTTCTCCTGTGCACATGCTCATAGCAGGCTCACCTGCCACCTGAAGAGGTGAGTTTTGGTGAGTATTTCTCTTTTTCAGTAGGTCAAAATGATACAAATGTGGATTTCTCAGTTGATGATTGATAGGACCAATTGATAGTTCTCATAATTAAAACATGAAAAAGATGTTGGGAATGCCTGCTGTCCTGAGTAATGTCCACCTGCAAGGTGGAAGCCTGACAGGTTCGATTTCATGGTGTCACAGTATAAGTGCAGACATCCATGGAAAAAGAATCAACTGCTGAATCTGATCAAATACGAAACTAATCAGGATGAATGATGTTTTCTAAGGGAAAAAAAGTGCTCTCATGCTGAGTAAAAAGAGACATAATATTTGGGGGTTTTAATGTGTGTTTTTTGAACTTACTATAATTGATGTTTAATTCTTGTTTTCTTTTTTTTTGTTGTGGGGTTTTTTTGTTTTTTGTTTGTTTGTTTGTTTTTTGTTTTCTTATGGAAGGAGTGATACTGCAAGGATTTGATAGCTTAGAGCCTAATTTGCTTTCTGGAGAAAAGGACTGAACCCTGAGTTCAGGGGAAATTACGGTTTCTCTTTTACAGCCATTTAAAAGTAGAATTTTCAATGTAATGAAAATTAGAAGCTTAATAGACTTAAATAAGTAAATAATTTAGTCTTTAAAGGCTATTCAGTGATCCTAGTGTCTGAGGCTTTCACTGTCAGACCGTAGACTGAGTATGGTAATAGCTGGCTTGAAAGTTATTAGCATCTTCCTATATATGCTAATAGCCACACAGACATTGAAGATGGTGGGCTTATTTGTTTGGTTTGTGGTGGTTTTGGTTTGGTCTTTTTTGGTGATAGTTTTTAATATAGGCCTAAACAAAAAACCTTGTCATTCATTCTGTATCCCTGCACTTCATTGCCATAATCAGCAGCCTGTTGTGAGGCTAACCATCCTCAGCTATTATTACTAGCTGCCTAATCGCATCAGCTTGCAGTGCAGGGCCGGGGTGGGGTGCTGGGCAGGAGAGGACACTGGCATAGTAAAGCCAGTTGTTGCTGACAGCCAGGTAGGTAACATGCTATTTAACCTGTCTCAGCTGCATCCTGCTGCACAGGCAGGCCTGGACAACAAAAAGCACACGTGGCCTTCATAAGCCTCATTAACTCTTTTAGAAGAGAGAGTGCTACTTTGACATATTAATTAGTTGCCGTGCTTTCTTTTACTCCAAGTTAACCTTTGCTTTGGTCACTTGATTCAAATTACTGATAATTGCAAGGCTGTTAGAGGTCTGTTTATGCAAAATGTACTTAAAGGGGCTTTGCTGTATGAATGAACAAGCAAATGTTTCATATCATTTGAGGGCTGCTGGGTTGTGCTTGCTCCACGCTCCTCTCCTTAAAAAGAGAAAGCAACCAAGGAGAAACAAAGCAAAGATAAAACAACAGGATACCAAAAGAAGTTTCTGGGAAAGCAGTTCTTAATTGAAAAATGAATGAAATAGTGAAGGAGTAGTCTGAGATGAAGTTGTCAGGCAAAGAAAAAATTCCTCTTATTTTCTGCATTATTTTACAATATACTGTGCTCAGAAGTTACTGACTTTCAGAAAGTTCAATCCATTTTTTTCATGATTGCTGAACAATGTGTTTACTCACACAGAAAAAGAATGAGATTTTGGATTGTTTGTTGAAAACTTTCTAGCTAAAGTACGACTGAAAAAATGTCAAGATTAAAGTGGTATAGTTTCATGGATTTAAATTTTTCTGTATAAATGTTTAATATTGTGACATAATTAATATTTTCGTTAACAGGTGTAAGACAAAAAAACCCCACAAATATTCTTTATAATGTAATTTTTTTTTAACAATGAAAGCAAACAATGCTTTTCACAAAATGTTCTTTTGACGCTTTGTTTCAACTTTTCACCACTATTTCAGTCAAAGCCTGGAATCTCTATGGAGTTTTGATTGCCCCTGAACAGGATCAGGTTTTTGTTTCTATCTGTAAGTTATTTGAGTAAAAAACTCACTCTGACCTAATTTCTAGGTTTATATACAATGTCTATTTTCTTTTAGCTAAATATTGGTTGATGAGTACTGGTAGCACAAAGATGGTTTTAGCCAAACTTCATCCAGTTATGTCTTCTTAGCTAAGGTCTTAGTTTTCAGAAAATATTGGCATAAAAGCTAATTCTGTCAATTTGTATGTACCAACATTTGCATTCAAATGTTACAGAAATGTCCACTTGAGTGTTCTGATTTGTGGTTACTTTAAAACAGGAATTTACAGCTACTGTAAAACAGGATGCTTAGACTGATAAAACATGAACTTCTGTTTTGAGATGTCTTGTATTCTTCTTGCTGTGATAATTCACTGTAAAAAGCAAGGGAGCCTTTCTCTTAAATCTGTGCTGTAAAATAGCATCTACCACTCAGACTGAAAGCTTTTTCTGGGCAGAGATGAATCATTTTTACATATGCCTATTATGGCCTTGCACAATGGGATTGTTCCTTCTTAGTACTGCTGCTTTTCAAGTAATAAGTAGAGAAGTAAAAATACTTTTTCCTGAACTTATCTCCTACAAAAAAGTGCCATTATCTCACTGTCAGGAACATTGTTTGTTTTTTTTTTTTCTTTAGGTGACCCACTTTGTAGGGTAGATACTTCTTAGAGTTCTTCCCTTTTCTACAACCAGTCAGTCTGTATTCTTTATTGTGTAAACCTTGGTTTCTTTGTCACTTAGTACACTGCAAATAATTTTAGTTTTGGCTAAGTCTTAAATTTTAAGTTAGCGCTATATTTTATGATTGTAAAACAGGAATATAAATATGGATCTTAGGTCGTTTCTGTGAGACAGATTGTTTTTATACAAATATACATTTAAGTTCATCAATGTAGAGAAAAAGATTGTTTCAAAAAATTATAAATTAATTTTTAATTACCATAGTTTCATGAAAGAGTATTTACATTGTTCATTGTAGGACATTTTCTGGCTGTTAAAAGGTGTAAAGCACAGTAGTAGATGTTATATGCCAAAAGAAATGTTGTTTCAATACCTAAAAATAATGTATTGCAGCTTTCTAAACTGGAAAAATTCTTCCAGTGTCTTCATGATCTGCTACTCTTCCAGAAGACCTGCAATAAAGGGAAAGTGACCTCTCAATGGTTTAGTAGTGATGTTGGAAAAGAAGGGCTTTTTATAGTGGCAAGACAGCCTGAACAAAAATGGCATAGGCTCCTTTCCTGCTAGCAGTTTTAGCTTCTAGTTTTGTGCTGTGCTTTCTCTCAAGCTTGGTATGAGGTACGTAATTCAAAACATTTTTCCTGCCTTTACACATTTTCAATATTGCAATAACTCAGCAAGAACTTTTTTCATATAGCTGTATGGTATGCAGTGTTGTGTTCTAAGATTTGATGCAAAGGATCATTTCAGCACAGGTATACCATAGCCCTCCACAGATACGTGTACCACAGGTGACGGGTTAGTCTTCACTGTAAGGAATATAATCTATCTCCTTACAATTTTTGAAATTATTTGCTTGCTGGATAGATATTGTTTAGGGTTGAGGCCTGTTGAATATTGCTTTTCATTTAATGTGCTGTCTGTGAGACAATTAGATGGACTTTTTAGAATGAAGCATGTGATGATGGGACATGTGTTAGCATGCAGTCATCTTAGTGACCATCATTCTGTTTGTCTCCTTTTCAGCTTGTCACAGTTCATTTTACTGAGGGAAATTCTATCACACTGATATGGTTATCATCTTTCTCTTCCCCTAGTTTGTTTTTTTTTTAAAAAAAGTAAATATTTCCCAAATACTGATCTCAGCTACATCATCCCAGAAGGAGTAAAAGTCTGCCCCCCTTACAGGGCGCTCTCAGTCTCTTTCTTATGCTTTTCTCCATCAAAGCAGGTGGCTGCATATACTGTTGATGACATGAGCTTGGCCACCCCCAAAAGTGATTTGTTTTTTTATCTCTGGTGTCATGCAGAGAATTGCTCTTTCTATTTGTAAAAGATACTCGACATTGTCTTTTTTAAAAAAACCCACTTTCTTATATGTCCCAGTTACCCTACATATGCCAATGACTACAGAAGTCTGTTAAAAACCAAATTGTCCTAATTAGGAGAATAGCTGGATATGCTTGCTTGTACTGTTCTTTAGCGTCATGAATGAGAAGTTGTTAAATGCAATCTCATTTCATTCTTCCCTATTTGGATCACACATGCAGTTACTACAAAATTGCTGTCATGACTGAATTAATACTGTTTAAATAAGTGACTGCCAAGTATAGCCGGGAAAGAGTTAACAGAAATTGTATTCCTACTATGAAGTGAGAATATCTTCCTTGCTGATGAAGGGCATGGGACCCTTAGGGTACAGACTTGTGGAATAGAAAATGTTGATTGAATCTGAAGGATCATGGAAGAAGGTGTCTGTGAAAGTGCTTTTATGTAAGAACAGAGACCTTGGACAGGTGTTCTAAACTGACTCCTGTTTCTCCTCTTTGGTTTAGATCACAGTTTGCTCATAATTTAAAGAAGCAACTTCGTGACCTGTATGCATACAGATGCTATAAAGTAGAGTAACCAAGTTACTGGTTTAACCGTATATCACCTGCAAACTGTGGTTTGTGCTGTGCTTGCTGGTGCTATTGCTAAGCTGGACCATTTCACTTGCACACTCAAATAGTTTGTGCCAGACAAAGGATGCTCTTCTGAGAATCAGAATGAGGTTGTTCTATAAATTATGCAGGAAACCAGCAGTGCTGGATCTGTTATAAATGCTTTGCTGCAGCATACATAGTGGTATCAGTATGGAAGGGTTAGTGATCTAGAAAGGAAGTATATGAATCTAGGTGTCGTTTACCAAAGCTAGCTGCTTAAGTTTGGATCATGGTGAACTGATGATGTGCTATGGGCAGGGGAATCCAATTTTGCTAAGTAAAAATTTTAAGTTGCTTCTCCCCAGGTGAACACCACTTTATTGAACTTCATGAAGTTGCTGTCAGCCCACTTATATCCAGCTAGTAAATGGCTGTATGACCCTCTGGCACATTAGGCGTTCCTCCCAGTTATGTGTCATCAGCAAACTTGCTGATTGTATGCTCAGCTCCATCGTACGGATGACAATAGAGATGTCGAACAGGGTTCGGCACATTATTGATACTTGGGGTACACTGCTTGTTATTCGCCTCCAATTAGATTTTGTGCCTTCTGAACTTGGCTGCATGGACAGGTTCAGTCCACCTGAAGCCTGCTTATTTGGCCTATACTTCATCAGCTTTCTCTGTGAGCATGTTATGGGAGACAGTGTTTGAAAGCCTTGTTGAAATCCAAGTAGACAATATCTACTGCTCTCCTCTCATCTACTAGCCTGCTTATTTCATCGTAGAAGTTAGCCAAGTTTATCAAGCATGACTTCCCCTTGGTGAAGCCAATGCTGATGATATTCTTCTACTTTGTGTGCATGGAAATGGTTCCCAGGATTGGTTGTTATGTCCTCTTATCATGGATGGAGGCTGACCAGCCTGTAGTTCCTCAGGTTTTCCCTGATCCCCACCCCTCTGTTCCTGTCCCAACCTGTCACCAATGCTGTGCTTACTGATCATAGTAGCAATTCTTTAGAGTGGCTTGGTTTTGTTGGTTTTTTTGGTATGGGTTGGGTTTTTTTGCCTTTAGTCTGGTTTTGGTGTGGTTTTGCCAGGTTGTCATTCAGATGGATTTTTCCCTGTATCAGCTCCCTGTATTGTCACTTTCTTTTTTGCTCCCTACATTAAGTAGGAGTAGGGCAGAGCAGAAACAGCAGTGTGACGATTAGCGGTCACACACATTTCTGTACTCTTTACAGGAAAAAAGACATTGTCTAGAATATTATGGTACTTTGATTTTTGGTGTTTCAATTTCAGCCTGCTGCTACAGTAGTCAGGCAGTGGTTCTTTCTGAAGAACAGTGTCTTGGCAGTAAGTGAATTTTAAATTATGCCTTAGAATTTTGTGTTAGACAATCTCAAAAAAACCAAATGCATGTCCGAAATATCCCATCGTGAGTGTTGCAAGGTTGTCACTTTTACCTAAATTGCTACGCTCTGTGTCTGGAGATACCCAGTTTGCTGTGGTCAGGCTACATTTCGGCTCCAAAGAACATGAGTATATTGCCTCCAGATTCTGTCACTTTCATCCCCTTCTGATTTAATTTGTAGTTGCCTTCCTGGCTTTTGGAAAGATGCATGAATTTGCTACACTCTCTCTCTTTTACCTTCATTATATCTACTTGCTGATCCAGACCTTGGTTTCTCTGCTTCTTCCCAAGTGGCTGGGAATAGTTCTTGTACAAACTACTGTATTTTTGCTTACAATGCCAGCTTTTTTCCCAATGTTCATTCATTCTTTGTGTCTGTCTGTCTTGATTCAATCACAGCTTTCTTTCTTCAACTCCTTTGTCCATAATAGTTTCTGAATCATACCCACTCTTGCATTGAATTTTATACCATCATTTATTCTTTTCCCTTTTCTGATTGCAGCAGCATTCTTGTTTCCTCATTTGTTATCGCTTACTGTTCTTCTCTCTGTTGCCTTGTTTTGTAAGCCTGACAGCCTTTTGCCCTGACTTTTTCTCTCCCACCTAGGTTTCTGATATATTTGGTTTAGGTTGTTTTTATAGTTCCCTAAAATTTTTGGTTTTTTTCTGATTTCTGTACAAAAAAAATTGTTTAAACTGGGATTATTCATAACTATTATTTGAATATTTTGTGTGAACAAGTGTCACCTGTCAGTGACTCAGAGTGAAACATTCTCTATGACGAATCACATACGTTGCATGCTGATGTTTCTGTTTCTTTGCTAATATTACAAAAATTTTATCAAACCTAGAAAAGTTTTGCTTGCTTTTCTTCTCTGTCCCCTCATACCTCTATAAAATAAAGCAAAAGCATTGCTAAAAACAGTATGTAACCCCTGAACAATAGCAGCAAGACTAAAAAGATGATCAGTTTGGGATTTTTTTCTAAATACTATCTGCCTGCTAGTGCAAAAAGGAAAGAAAAAAACCCACCCAACAAAATTACAGTGTTTAACTTGACTTTAAAAAACTGCATGTGTGCAAGGCAGTACAAATCGTAACTCAAGTTGTGCTTTTACTTTCGTTCCCCTTTTTCAAAGAGGAAGGCTTTTGTCTTTCTGTCAGTCAAGCTTTTTTTGTGGGAAACTTGAGTTTTCATAGAGTTCAAAAATGCTTTAATTAAAAGAGAAATTACAGTACACAGTAGGTATATATGGGATATATAGTATGTCCTTTATAATAAAAAATTACGGTTCATTATTAAAAAAGTTCTTGTATTATTTTTAGGTACTTGGGCTCTCTGTCCATACAATTATATCTAGCCATATGTCTAATCAATGGCTAAGACTGTTAAGGAGACATGTAAATAATATTTTATTATTTACTTTTCAAAATCTGTGCGTATAGTGAATGAAGTGTTAAATCTGGATAAATTATATTCAGTCTTGTGAAGCATGTGTTTTCTGTTTTTTCATTGACTTTTTGTATTCAATTAAAGTAAATAATTGCTGATTTATCAATAATGGAAACATAATGTTTTTCCTGGTGTGGAAGTGAAAAGATGGAGTGAAAGAGATGCAATGTAATTACAGTAAGTACAGTTTTTCATTTAGTATGAGATAATATTGCATTTTAAATTAGCTGACCAGAATATTCCAGAATGTTTGATAATAAAACTGCTGGGCACAAAGTGTATATTTAGCATCACCTGCATAAAATACTTTCAAAATTCGAAGATATGTTGTGTTCTCTTTAGTTGTAAATCCTGCCTTTTTTAAAAATTGTGATTTTTTTTTTTTAATTATCCTGACAAAATGAAATGAAGGCAAACAAATTTGTATTTTGGGGCTGTTTGGGGGGCAAATTACTATTACAGTTACAAATTACTATTTTCATGGCAGAACTGTTAGACTCAGCATTTGGCTTTCTGGTATATGAAATATTTTGTATTTCAGGGGTTTGTGCTATCAAAGATAATGTGTATATTTAACAGTTTGATTTTTTTTTTTTTTTTGCCAAACTCCTTTCTTTTTGGCTATTGTACCACAGAGGTTCATTAATAATAATTTTGTTCATTATCCTTTCAAAAATGGAATTCTGTGTGTTATGGTTATCAGCTTCCTACGTTCCCCATCTCATTTTCTGCTGTTGTAAGCTGCAAGTGGCATATAGGGTTCAAGCTGTAGTTCTCATTTCCCAAAACATTGCCAATTAGGATGTTGGCTCTGGGAGATGTGAATATGAAACAACTATGAAATGCACTTTGGAATGTTTTTGCATATTAGTATATTTGCATATCAGTGTATTACTAGCTGTATTTCATGGGTTATTATTCAGTAGCGGTTCAGAATTTTTCCTATGGCTTGAAGCACATTCCAGCTGTTTGCATGTGACGGGATTCTCACTAGGTCCCATCCATCTTGTAAGAGAGAGTTCTGATTCTAGCACTGGCAAGTATTCTTGACAGCTCAGATTCTCCATTAGAAATGTTTGGGCTTTCAATTTGATTCTCGCAACATGTTCAAGTGGACACCAGGAAGCAAGTGACCAAGTGACAGTTCACTAGGAAGCAAGTGATCTGAATGACAGTTGCCTACGTGTGGTAGCTTTCCTAACCAAGTATATTAAATTGTAATTTTTATCTTCTGGTTTATAGACTTCAAAGACTTGATTCACAAAAAAAGTCTGTGATGGTCTTATCTCAGAATCTGAGATTGAGTCTCCTTTATCAGAAGTATAAATAATTTGGCACAATTCCTGACCTTTGGGCCGGAAAAGCCCAGGGGAATTATGAAGGTTAGTTTGTCTCTCATGTGGTTCACCTATTCCTGTTGAAGTCATTGTCAGGATAATATGGAAGACCATATGGTTAGTACTGCAAGGCTACCTTGTTGGCAAATAGAAGGTCTCATGGTATTCTGGTTCTGCCTAAACTTTAATGTCTCAAGCCACATTTCATCAAAGTAAATAAAACAGTGAAATCCTTGTCTGTTTTTTTTTTTTTTCGCTTCTTTTCCCTACACAGTCACAAATGCAAAGAACAGAGCGAAACACATTCACATTTATCGATACACATTCCCAGCAGGCTTTCATTCATGTATAGTGCTGTGGTTTGTGGAAAAAAAAAAAACAAGCCACCCCTCTCTCCTGGGCAGTTGTTTTCATTTTGAGTTTGTCACAGTATGTAATCATTGTCTTACTAAGAGCAGTGCAAGGTTAACTTTTTTTTTTTAACCACAGGATCTAGAAGTGAGGCAATTTGAATGTTTGAATACAAAACCAGCAGTGCTGTACTATCAAGTATGTTTTCCAAGCTAGTTATGGCAATGGAATAAAGCTTGAGTAAATAAAGGAAAGCTAAAGGCATATTTTCAGCATTACAGCTAATGAGCACTGTTGAGTTTTAGAGTAAATCTCTGAAACATATTTAATCTCTGCAGTAAGGTATTGATAGTAATGATAACTGTAGTGTAAAAATAGTGTAGCATACCTCTTGAAGTATATCATGCTCTGCACTACTGTAGTAAGCTAAAAAATGAAATATGAGCCTCATATTTACATATAAGATTTTATGGAGGAATTTTGTTAGTAGGATTATAGGTCAAGGGTTCCTGCCTAATGCCTGTCAGCCTCCTACATAATAAGTGTGCAAACATACCTACATAATTGGATGTAGATTTGAGGCACTTTGTGAGGCTTCTCTAAAATATGACAATACTTTTGGTGTTACATGTATCCTATTCCTAGGAGACATTTGACTCCTCCTTGGACTTGCAATGACATGTGACCTGGGTCTACAGCAAAGATGCCTTGCAAGATGCAGGTAGCATGGTGTGAACCAACAGGAGTTTTTGTCAAGGATTTTGTGTGTTTATGTGTATGTATTTTATCTAATGAGCTTCTGTTTAGACAAGGCTGAAACTGACTGAACCTGAAAGCTGCCCAATGGCTAACTTTCCTTTTTCCTACATGTAAAACTACATATTTTTGTGATATTCCTGCTTTTTTTCCCAGTTCTTAATATGTACAGTTTGTCAAATAATGAACTGAGAGGTTTTAAAAAATGGTGGGTCTCCAACTTACTGCTACAGTATAGAACTGTGAAAATTAGCTAATTCCATTATCCCTCAAGAGTCTTTTATTAAACTCCTGGTTGAGTTACTTCGGTTTATTTATCTCATATTAATTTAGGCATGAGTTCCTCTTTCATCTCTAGCTTGACATATGAAAAGTATTGTTTAATAATATTTCAGAGCCTTGAGAAGTTAAGAGCAACTTAGCCAGAGGTTTGGAAGATATCTGGACTATTTCCAGAATTCCCAGTCTAATTACTTTCTTCTTGTTAAACTGAAGTGAATTTATCTTTAGAAAATATGAAATGTCAAGCTATGAATTCCTGTAATAAACATATTTTTCACTTAAAATAACTATGGAAATATGTGCATAGAATTAACTTTTCCTAATTGCATGGTGAGAAAATTAATTTACATAGAATTACAGTGAAAATAGAGTAATTATAATTACTCCTTTGACCCAGCAGTTGACAAAAGAATAATAACCTTTTTAGAGGTATTTTTAACTTAGCCTTTTCAGCATAATGACTGATTTCAGCATAATGATTCTGATTTCAATATGTGCTTAATTTCCAAGTCTCTGTGAGATAGATTTTTAAAGTATTACCTGTACTGTTTTTATATACTGCCATTTTTGCAGTACTTTGCAAGCAAGGGATTGGAGGAAATGTTGTACTTTTCAGGTTCATCTCAGAACTAATTCAATGGCATCAATAAAACCAAACATTTTTCCTTCTAAGATTGATGACTTGTAGGAAGATATAATATTAAGTACTTCACATTGTTATCAGCAGAGCTGCTGATTGACTTCTGTTAATCTGTTGTCAGTCAATCAACTAACAGGTTCAGTTAGTTGATGAGAGGAGGTGGGGCCATGTTAGTGTACCAGACTGAAAGCCATTCTGTTTGGGTGAGAATGTTGGTTCTGAATACAGGCCTTTCTTGGTGCCTGCATAAGGAGATTGAAAGAGAAAGCCTTGAATGTACAGCTAAGGTAAGGGAAGCAGTGTAGGCTGTGGTCATTTCTACACCCTTACCACAAATTTCAGCTGTAGGAGGGCAAATCTGGACACTGGATGAAGATCTGTATGAAAGGGAGAATCTAGGCAATGGGATGCCATACTGCTTGCATCAGCTAAGTTGAAGAAGTGATGGTCAATGACTAAGTATGAGTTAGTCAATGACTGAGTATGATTAGAGTATGCCTGTTTAACATTTTTCTACTGGTAGTCATGACAGAACTATTTTGTTTAAGTACCTATACTTAATAATGCATTTTAAATGAAAGTGAAACGATGAATGAAAAGAATGACTCTTCAAGTTGTTATTAAGAAATGGTGCTGAACTGTGAATGTGGCGATTGGAACTCTGCTTAGCTGAGGAATATTCAAAAAGAGCATTACCATGTAAAAACAAAACAAAACAACACATCCCCAATGCCTCTAAATGATGGTAATCACACTGAGCAGCCTTTTATGGAATTGACTGTGGACTCCATCTGTCATAGAAGTTTTTTGAGTTTACAGATTAAATTGTTCTCTCATATGAAGTTATGAAGCATTAGCTACGCTTCACTCACACAAATCTTTCCCATTTCTAGATTAGTTCTCTATCTAATTTGTGAGAGGGAATTGAAGAAAGTTTCAAAGGAATTGAGGCCTTACAGAAGGGAGTGACAGTGCTGCCTTTTGCAGGATTGCATCCACTGGTGTTAACTTAAAGGTAGTTATCATGTTGGAGGCCGCAGATCCTGAAGCTTTTCTCACAATCTGTGAAGTGGCTTGTAACGGGGCCCACCTATTTGGATTTACTGAACTCTCTTGAGTGGGGCAGAAGACTCCTGCATTCAGCAGTAATCTGCTGCATTGTTACTGTGGCAACAATGTAGTGGCCTTGCCAACATCAAGTCTGCCAGGAAGCTGGAAATAGGGATATAAATCTTCGAGCATGTCTGTATGGCAACTCTTATGTTTGCATTCTCAGGTGCATTGTACTCACCTTCCACTCCACACAGAGTTAATCTGCTTGTGAGATTTCAAGTTATCCTGTACGTGCATAGAAGAATTGCTTGTGGGAATAGGTCTGGACTGGCTGGTACTGTCTGCCTGTTTTATGGAATGATCCAGCACTTTCGAAGGAATGAATAATTAACTGCCCCCAACCCCGGAAACCTGTGTGGTGTCTTGTCTCTACCTTACGACACTGTCTTTGACAATTTGTCATTATTCACAGTCTGTGGAAATCACTGGTTGAAAGCTAGGTTGGTCTCAGAGCAGCTGGCGTAAAGATGCCTGGTGGTTTATTTTTCTTTCAGTTTTGCCCTTAAAAATACAGCAAATACTGTTTGGATTAAAGGAAGAAGACATCCATGTGAAATTTGCTTAGAACTCTTCATCTATCTTTGGTTTAATCATCTCAGAACAAATTAGATTTTCTGTTGGGAAATAGTTTTATGTGTATTTGTGTTACTTGTCCTTGTACAGTAGTACTGCCAATTATATTTATTAGCTCTAAATATTAAACAGCTGGCAGGATTCCATTGTATATAAATAAGGCATTTGAAACCTGGAAAAATGCCATTTCTAATACAACCAGCTGGTGCTTTTTACAGTCACATTCAGCACAACACTACCAAATTTCACTGTACATTCACTGTTGTCTTAATGACAATAGGAGAACATGGGGTGGTTTGGGATTTTTGTAGGAAATGCCATTGTGTAAAAACACATTGTTTTGAAATGCTGATTGTACCACGGAAATGCTATATTATACACCTGATTTGTGCATTTTGATGTATATACTTTTGTGGGTTTGTGTTTTGCTGGCAAATACAAAGCAAGAAGCTGCAAAAGCTTTTCAATTGTAAATTTTGAAGTGTTCCTGTACTTTTTTGTTCTTTTTTTGTTCCTGTACTGTATTTTTTACTTTCTCTGTTGTGGTGATGTTTTCCTCATTAAGTAATGATTTCATGCTTAAAAATTTCTGCTTGCTGTTGCTTCTGAAATCATTTGTTAATGTTTTGGGGTTTTTAATGAAGGCATGATTGACTTCCTGTTGGAGTCCAAGTAATAACTAAAATAGTAACAAACTTATCTCCCCACTGTTAATTTGCTTCTATTTTACACATCAAAAAAATTGAGGCATAAATGTGGATAAGGATTATCTCCAGATTTGCCTAATCAGCAAATAGTTTGGAGAACTGGCTTTCATCTATTCTTAAATTACTATACAATGATACTTTCTTTGTAAAATTTTGCCATTAGTACTTTTCTGGCTATGTTGAGAGGTAGTACCTTAGGTGAAGCAGAGGGTAATTCTAGACGACCTGATGTTTTTTATTTGTATTATTAAATATTAATAGGAGCTTATTGTTATGAGTCGTATAGCTGAAAGTGTTATGTCTAACAGGAAATATGAAATCAGCTCCAATTTTTTACCAAACTGCCATGTCCACAGCCTTGGATGTGTTCCATCTTGGATAAAATTCTGCTTGATGAAGTACTAAACAGCTGCTTATTTCCATCTCTGAAACAGCTATGTTTAAAGGTTGAACCTTACCTAGTTTGTGCAGTGCATATAGATGAAAGGTGTTTTTATGTGAGCAATAGTTCAGTACAGATTTCAACCATGGGGATTGTTGTGTTGAGAACTTCCCAGAAAATCTCCTTAACCTGTGACATAAGTAAGATTGAAACCTGTTTCTCAAGGAAACATGTAGCCTAGAAAAATAAAGCTGTAAATATTTTGCTTGTCCAAGCTCTGAATGGATATTTGAATGCTGGATTCTGTTAGAAAGTTAGACAGTCAGATGTTTTTCTCATTGTAGTGACCTTTTTACCTCACTATGATTTAGAGGATTTTGCTTGGAAAGGGTGAGAATCAGCTGTCCTTACAAGTTTGATGATGAAGTTCTCTGCTGTCTAGCAATTAGAGATGGGGGAAAAAGATAGTTCTACTTATCTTTCTGCATTTTAATTATTAGTCTACTATTCCCACAATAAGGTATGCACTCTTGCTTTATCAAATATTGTGTGTTTATGTGTGCTTAGTACCTTTTATAGAGTTATATTTATTTATTTATTTAGCCCTATTTATTATGGGATTGTACTTGCCAGATGAAGATTCTGTTAAAACTAAGAGACGTTAGTGCATCCAACCATTTCGGCGTTTTTGTTTACCAGTTGAGAAAGGAAGCAGGTCAACATTTATGTGAAATTATGAACATATTTATTATGCCTTGGTGAAATTAGGTTTATTTCATTTGAAAGGTATCCAGATCACTATGGCAATATATATTGTGCTGTAGGTAGCAGAGGATGGTGCACTTGTAACAGGAAGAGCAAGGAGGTTCTTGCCCTTTTAACCCTCCTTATTTTTAAGTTTTTTTAAGGTTCTTATATTTCTGACAGACTATGACTCTATCATCACATCATGGGACATAGTTTGGCTCAAGTCCCCTGTCAGATCACATACAATGAACAACACATTCTTGTAGGGAAGATAAGAATGAGTTTACGTTTTCTGTTTGGTTGGCTGTTTTTGTTTGTTTTTTAAAAACAACATGGAAAATGTTGATTTCCTTTTCCTGAATTTCACTATTTTGGCTTTGCTTTTAATGCAAGAAAGAAAAGTGAAGAAACAAAACAGGCAACAGGTTAGAGAAGATTTTTTCCATTAAACCTGGTTGTTCCAGCTAATTTATGGTAAATTTGGAGTTCTGCATCATATGGCAAAATGCTGTATCTTAGCTTTTCTTGGTCAAATTTAATATCTGGATACTCTTAATGAGTTTCTCATTTCACCAAAATGCCTATCAGACAAGAAATTATGTCTTTGTTTTGGTTTTAATTCTGAAACTGTTTTGCTTGGTTATGAAGAAACCCCAACTTTTAGCTTGAACAGAATCTCCTAATACAGTGATATGCTGTCAGGTGTGCTTCATCTGCTCCCACAAATGTGAAGACTTGAGTGGATAACTGAACAAAGAAGACCACAGTGGTAATATTAGGTCGATCTTAGATTGAATATTATTGCATGTAACTATTTTGTTAAACTTTTATCTAGTATATATGGGGAGGTACCACTTCTCATTTAGATTTGAATTATTTTACTCCTAGTCTCAAGCTATCAGAGAATGTGTGCTAATATTCGTTGGCTGTTTGATCTTCTCATTTCTCAGAACTTTGGCAGCTGTTTATAGAAATCTTACCTTCAACACTTTTTTTACTTTCAATTAACTGAAAAAGTCCTTTTTTTCTGTGTATTGGATACAAAGTTGAGTAGGGTACATTAGAATCATGTTCAACATATGTGAAAGATTAATTGTTTCACTGATCTGAATTTGGACATATTTAACGTTGCAATAAAAAAACTCAGCAGAAGATCTAAGTACGGAAACAAAGGAGGCATCAAAGATATTCCTCTTGTCTTATATCCTGCAACCTGTTCCCAAGTGTATGCTTCAGCGGCATACAGATGTTTGAAATATTAGAGTGCAACAGAGAAAGTATATGTTAGACAAAAAAAATAAATATATATATATATGTTTAATTATGGTATAATTACCTATTTTCATACTGAAAAACTTTTAGGTCAATCTCTCTCCTGCAGTTGTTTTTTTAAAAGAAAACACAATACAAATGTTATTTAGATAAGTGATGAATATTCCCGTAACTGAAACTTTCAGTCTTGGCCTGCTATATTGCCATGAAATAAAGTATGTCAAATGTTTCATACTTAACGTGAATTACATTTTCACTTAATTAAGCTAACAAGCACAAAGTTGTCAGAAAAGGACTTGTAGGTCTTTTCAGTTCTTTTATAAAGATCTTTTCTAAAGTCTGTGATGGTGATGGTTTGCCTTTTTTGTTGTGGTTTCCCCCTGCCCAATATCATGTCTTCAGCTTTTATTCCTTTCTGAAGGACTTGCTTATCATAAGGCATCTTTCTTAGGAGATGGAGCTTTGTTCCCAACATTTCAGTTTGGGCTATGCTTATGCTCTTGTAAAAATGAATGGCAAATGTCCCTTGAAAGCAAAATCAAGGATTCTTAGGCAAGTGTCAGATATACACCAAAAACAAATGCAAGATTTGTATTGGGGACTTAGGATAAATAGCAGGGAAGCATTGTGTAACACTGAAGGGTGCTTAACTATTACAGCAACAAATATACAACACAATATGATATAATTTCAACTTGACAAGGATGAATTTCTTTGATTAAGAAGGTTTGTTGGTAGAAGTTCCATTATCCAAAATATGAAAACAAACGTAATGTTTATACATTTCTGACACATAGAAATATGATTCTGGAAAATCTGGAGGGGAAAAAAAGTCAAATACTTTTTAGTAAAAGTTGATCTCTTATTTTTAATGGAATGAACTTTTCACCAGGAACGTCTACTTTAAGGTTGTAGTCAGGACTTCTGCTGAACTGCTGGGGTAACTTTTTTTCCTTTTTTTAAATAATTATTAATTTCATATAAAATTACTCAGGAAAATACTAATTCTAAATGGTATTAGTATAATATAGAGTAATATCTCAAATGCTTGATGATCAGTAATCTCAGTACTTATAGGAATTGAACATGTATTATGCAGCTTTGGAGTGTTTCAGCATTTTTTCAGGTGCAATATAGAACATTTTGACCATTTTTGTTTTCTGCTTTCAAATACAGATATTCCTTTTATCTGTTAAAACCTTAATAGAAATTCATAATGTCTATGCTAGTCGTAGCAGTTTTTAATACTATGCTTGGCCTGTATGTCAAGCCTTTGCTTTCTTTTTAGCATAATCTCTGGAAAAAATGGAAGCTGCACAGATATGTATGAATTTAAGTGTGTGCATATACCAGGAAAAGGAGGAGCCTACTTCACAGGTTTTGAACTCAGAGTTTCACAGTTTTTAACAGTTTCACAGAGGAGCAGAGGTCTTCAAAGGCTTATGTCCCTACAAGAGCATGAAAATAAGTAATAGGAGGAGACAGACGAAGAAGGGGATATACAGAGATGTTGTTGAAAAAACTTTTTTGTGCTCAGCTTTTATTAGACATCAGTGTCTGTGTTGGAGACCAAGCATGAGACGCAGATTTGTAGGAAACTAGGCTTCATTGTGTTGCTCATGGCATGGCTTGTTTGTTTATCTCATTTTATTGTGATTGCCTGGCAACCAAGGGAGAAAAAAAAATAATATTATTAGCCAGTTGGTATTCTGTCAGTAAAATGTTGAAAAGTTGCATGCACTGGCTATCTGAAATGTGAGATTGCTATCATAATGATCTTTTTGTTTGGGAAGAGAATTGCTTGAATAAATAGCAGAAGGCAGAAAGTGTGCATACATGAGCATGCATACTTTTCTGTTATTGTTCAGTAAGGCGTAATAAATAAAAACCAGTACTGAATACTAAAAGCCGGTAAAGCCAGTAGAGGAGAGCAGGGTCAGTTTCCAGTATAAGAACAGAAGTGTTTTTCAGGTAGAATTCGAATCACTTATGTGAGGCTTATGTAGTTCTGTAGAGGCTTATGTGAACACCTCACAAATAGTGAAAAAATTATGCTGACAAAAAAAAAAGTATTTTAAAATTAGTTTAGAAATAAGCAGTTGTTTGACTGCTCTGCTCAAGGGTGCAAGGGTGGGACATCCTAGCACATGAAGATGTTTTTGCGAGTTTTCAAAATCATTTCACTCAGTTACATTTTTCTTTTGATTTCTTAGCATTGTATTTGCAGTCTGTGTTCCTGTGTGCGCAGTGGTTATGTAGTTTATGTTCCATCTAGCCACTATTAAAATTCTTATTATAAAAGGCAGTTGGACGCTACCTAAAATTGTGCTTGTACCAATTTATGCCAAATACACCATCATACCAAATTTATTAATGGACAATAAAATTGTAAATAAATATTGTTATACTGTCATTTCAGATTGCCAGTGGAGTCTTGGGGAGTTTGCTTTTGGAGTTCCACTGGGGCCTTGAAAAGTTATCAAACTCCATTTTCAGTAGGAATTTTATAGTTTATAGTTTAGGAGTTTTATTTTAATGTGACAGTAAAAGATAAATTTAAGTTTATAGGAATCATGCAGTTGCATATGTGTTATATTGTAAATCACAATATAGCTTTCAATATCTTAATGTAAACTTAAGAGTTTTGATATGAAGGATAAAAAGTCACAAAAATGGAAGTATGCCACAGGAAGGATGAAAGAATTGAGGAGATCACTTGTGTCCTTGATTCCCACATTGAGGGGGAACTTTTTAATGAGGCTGCTCATGGCATCCTAGGAAATGGCCTACATTCACTTCTATAGATTCCTTTTTGTAAAGAAAATGGAAGAAAAAAACCAGCAAAGCCAGAAGTCCAGCACACTTGGCTAGATCTGTTCTGAAAAAGAAAATCTCTTCTGTGCTGACTTTGTCAGTCAGTATGATTGGAGCATATGAGTTAGACCCTCTCACTGGGAAACTCAGAGATTTTTCTGTACCACTGAAAGCACTCTCTTGTTTCCTGCCATCAGCAGTATCCAAAGAAGGTTTAAAAAAATGAAAAGCAAACAAAAGAACACTTTCTAAAAGCCAAATTACATGCTGGGGAGGGAGTAATGCTATGGCATTTTTTCTGGATATGTTTCAAGAGTGTTTAAGGTGCCTGAATGCATTGGTGTAATATGATATAAGTACTGTGTAATAATGTGAATTGCTCCTTCCCTGTTGACAATAGTAACAAATCCAGCATTCAAAACTTCATATGACAGCCTCAGATTTCCAGCTCCCTGATCATGCTGTCATAAAATGCCCAACACAATATTATAAATGTCTTTTTTAAAAAAAAGTTATATGTATCATCCCTATTGGACTGCTTGGAAGATGGTCCTTTCACTTCATTCTTCCACTATTTAGAAACCAGCTATTGATTTCCAGTCTAAACATACCCAGGACTGATAAATACCCATTCATTCTGCAGCTACACAGTACTGAGAGGGACAAGTGGCAGTTGGGACACCTCTGAACTGCAATGTTCATGGACCAGATTTACCCAAGTATGTGAGAATTATGTTTGGGTCTCACCATTGTTGATGGATACAGTAGAGAACAGGTCTTTCATACAGTCATTGTGCCAGCATCTCAAAAAATTCTCTTTTAAGTTCTCAGCCTAACTCCCAACAGCACCCTTCCTCCTTAATGGAAATTGGGTGGAATGGAATCCTTCCCAGTGATGATTCCTACCTTCCTGGCTTAGGTGACCTTCCCTAGGTCATTCCTAACTCCTGGGAAGGTGTCTGTGCCCAGATTCACTGCAGTATGTTTCTGCTGTCACTGCTGTATAGTTTGTCTGTCTCTTTATAACAGTTGCTCCTTCATCTTTCTGCTTATTCCTCTGATACCATCCATTTCCATCTATCTGGAGGACGAAAACTCCCAACTGTTCTTACTTTCTCTTAGCAAAGTCTCAACAAGATGAATTTTTTTATGGGAAAATGCAGTATTTTCAGAAATAGATCTTTTTTTTTTTTTGGGGGGTGGGGGTGTCCAGCTGCATTTCCATGGTAACTAAATTTGGGTGGCCATACTTTCTAGCTGGATGCTTTCTTGCCCCTTGCATTACGTTCTTGTTCCTGCAGAAATACTAGTGATTGCATGATGTACTGTTTAGGAAATTTGATTCAATAGAAATTAGCTCCCCACCCCATGCTAGTTTTCCATGGGATGGGAGTAAATCTGGGAAGCTGAAGGTGGGAGGAGGGAAAGCTGAGACTACAGCAGACTGGACTCGGTGCATGAGGTGAAAAGAAGCATGTCCCTTTCTGTCATCTGATTACCCTATATAGAGTAAATGTCTGCCTTATGTCTGAAGTTTTCTTTCAATTAGTTTCATATCTCTGTTGCATTATTCTCTTTACATTTCATTGTCTCATTTCTGTTTTGTCTCATGTCTGTTTTTGTTTTCATGACTTTTCAATCTCCTATTATTTATTATAGCTACCTGCCTTTTGACTTGTTAAAGTCCTTAGCTATCCAGGTTCCTGGATACTTAAAATGCTGTTCTTTTCTTTCTGTACACCAAGATATAAAGAGAAAGATCTGGAGGTCCTGGTAGACAGCAAAATGACAATGAGCAAGCAGTGTGCTCTTGTGGGCAGGAAGGCCAATGGAATCCTGGGATGCATAGAGAAGAGTGTGGCCGGCAGGTTGAGGGAAGTCATTCTTCCCCTCTACTCTGTACTGGTGAGGCCCCAATTGGAATACTGCATCCAGTTCTGGGCTCCCAGTTCAAGAGGGACAGGGAACTACTGGAAAGAGTCTAGCAAAGGGCAACGAAGATGATTCAAGGATTGGAGCATCTCCCATATGAAGAAAGGCTGAGAGAGCTGGGACTCTTTAGTCTGGAGAAGAGAAGGCTGAGGGGAGACCTTATTAACACCTATAAGTATCTAAAGGGTGGTTTGAAGGAGGAGGGAGCCAGACTCTTTTCAGTGGTAATGGGCATAAGTTGGCACATAGGAGGTTCCACTCAAATAGGAGAAAAAACTTATTCATGGTGAGGGTGCCAGAGCCCTGGAAGAGGCTGCCCAGGGAGATCGTGGAGTCCCCTTCTTCGGAGATTTTCAAGACCCGCCTGGATGCAGTCCTGAGTGTCATGCTCTAGCTCTGGGCAATCCTGCTTCAGCAGGGGAGTTGGACTAGATGATCTCTATGGTCCCTTACAACTCTAAAACTTCAGTGAAATTCAGTGAAATAAACTTATTATTGTTTATATACACCTTCCTTTACTTTTAAACTCCTACTTTGTTGTTCTGTTATTGCAGCTAGCTGCTTGGGAATATAGGTCAGAATGTTGCCTGTACATAGTAAAACTACACTGAATACTGTACTACTGGGAAGGCTGTCTGGTGATGCCACACAGGAGGCTTTCTTCCTACTGCTGCTTAGCCTCCTAATAGCTAGCATGTTTTTGTGACAATACCTTTCTATAATGCTCAACTACTAAAGGTTAGTTTCCTTATTGATTTTTATCCTTTGTATAATGATAATAGATTTTTAATGCTGAAAAGAAATGCTGTGAAAGCCATAGTCTTGTTTGGGTAGTAGCTGATATTTTGTTCTAAAAACAGCAGAGCTTTTAGCACAAAGTGCAGCATAAGGTGGTCTTACAGGAACAGTATTTTGAAAAGAATACGAGATGCTAAAAAAGCATGGTTTTGCATTAAAGAGGACATGTGTCCTCTTTACGGTCCTGCACCACCGCAGGAAAGCTAGCCATATCCTGGGTTGCTTCAGAAAAGCATGGCCAGCAGGTCCAGGGAGGTGATTCTACCCCTCTGCTCTGGTGAGACACCACCTGGAATACTGCATCCAGCTCTGGGGCCACTGACATAAGAAGGACATGTAGCTTTTGGAGCGAATCCAGAGGAGGTCCATGAAGATGATCAGAGGTCTGGAGCATCTCTCCTGTGGAGGCAGGCTGAGAGAGTTAGAGTTGTTCAGCCTGGAGAAGAGAAAGCTCCAGGAAGACCTTCCAGTACCTAAAAGGGATTTAGACGAAAGATAGGGAGGGACTCTTTGGGAGGGAGTGTAGTAATAGAGCAAGGTGTAATGGTTTTAAAATGAGATGGATAGATTTAAATTAGATATTAGGAAGAAATTCTTTAATCTGAGGATGGTGAGTCACTGGAAGAAGTTGCCCCGGGAAGTTGTGATTGCTCCTTCCTTGGAGCCCGGTTCAAGGCCTGGCTGTATAAGGCTTTGAGCAACCTGGTCTAGTGGAAGGTGTCTCCGTCCATAGCAGGAGTGTCAGAACTTGGTGATCTTTAAGGTCCCTTCCAACTCTCTTCCATCCTTTGAATAAGAATACATCTCTCTCTGCTTTGTTTTGGGGTTTTGTTTTGTTTTACTTTTGTAACTATTGTAACATTACAGAGCAAGTTGAACACATGAATTACAAGTACAGAAATGTAACAACTACAAACATAGGTGTTTGAGAAACCTTACTTAATAGAAAAAACTCATGGGTCTTGGAAGAGAAATTGCCATGGTTTTCTTGATAATTTTTGGTTTAGGAACCAAAAATTGGTTTAGAATTAAGATCACTTGGGGATGGCAGTGTGATAGCTTACTAGGAAAAGTTCCAATGTACCAGCAATGCAAATGTAATGGGTTTTTTTTAGTTTTATCATGACAATTATTGAAGTCACAAAACTACTTGAATATTGTATGTGTTCTATTTCTCTTCCTGTAGTTTTATTCTCCTGTATTTATTCTTCCTGTATGTTTCTATTCTCTTCCTGTAGTTTTATTGACCTTTATCAACTTAACTCTTTCTAAAGCAATAGCTGCAATCTCCATAGTTTTGTAACTATTAAAGGATATTGTTCAAGTCAGCACCCAGTGTGAGAACGGTGCTTCCATTTGTCACAGCTTCAGCATCAAATGATAGGTGTTTTGTTATTTATGTAAGACGACTAACATAGGCTACAATTGTTTCCTAGCAATTTGGTCTTCGTTACAAATTAATGAAGTGCGAATTGCACATTTCAGCTTCTAGGTGAAGAACATAGTAGTGGTGCTACCTTTATCATGCAATCATGCATCTACGTTCAGCTGTCTGTATAAGTATGTTGGACAAGAAACTTGAAAAGTTGCAATGAGGCTTGTTCAGAAAAATAACATCTGATGTGGATATGTTTAAAATTCTACAAGTTCCTGGTTTTGTTTCTGTCTCCCACTGGATATGTAAAATATGTTGAAATGATTAGAAATTATATGGAAGAGATAATAAGTAGATCACTTAAGAACCAGTGTGAGCTGCTTTAAATGTCCATAAAATTATGTTTCATTATATAATCTTACCTAGTTTCATCCAGTTAGTGCAGGTAAGCCCTATAGTTAAATAGGTACATCTAGCTTCATAGAAGACAATTAGGGCATCTGAATGGCTTTTTGCCACAGGATTGGATTATTGACTCAGGGGCTGTACTTGTACAAGGACATCTGTCAGAGGAAGGTCCTCCACTCAGTTGTTGGAACTTGGCAGAGGCTGGTAGCCAGGGTCCATCTGCCTCTTATGTAGGCAAAAGCTCATCTTTGTATTATGGCACCCAGCTCCCAAGAGGCCGTGAGCTCTAGTGTAGGAACTTCGACTCAGAAAGTCCCGGTGCTATTAGCTCTCTTTGGCAATGTAGCATATTATGGCTTCCTGCAGCATTTCAGCTGCTGTATACACATCAAGATTGTGTTTTTAACTCTGTTGAACTAGTCAGGAAGAGATAAAACTTGTGTATAGTCAGATCTGTAAAGTGAACTAAAATAAACTTTGTTTCAATTAAAGGAAGAGTATTTATACTGTTTTTATCTACTGGTTTAATAACATGATTTAAAATCATATCTTCAGTGGTGTGTGGACAATTTCATTGTGCAAACCAGCTCTTAGTCATAGCAAAACTTCCTTATGTCAGTGGGTTGTGACTGAGAACTCTCAGATGTTACTATGATGTGGCCTTTTTTTTTTTCCTTTCTTTCTTTGTGTGTATGTGATGCGCATCTTGATAAACCAGTGTCTCAGTTTGAGGCCTTAACCACAACAACCAGGAAACAATAAAGACAGTTAGCATTTCTTCCTCAGTTTCTTTGTTGGAGTGGGCATAGTACTCTCCTCTTCTAATGTTTGCTTTGCAGTACACTAAGATCTTAGCAAAAGGTGCTTAAGTAAAATGACTAATTGTTAGACTGAGAGCTTAAATGTAACATTGACATGACTTTATTTTTGAGGAAAGATGATTTCCTGGCAGAAGTTATTCTTTGTCTTCTTCCCGAAAGAGTGGCAGTGATTTCTTACAATTCAATTCCATCTACTTCGTGTTTCCAGTTCTTGCCTCATGCAGCAGCTCTGTTTGAAGCTCTGCTGCTCCCCAGCTGCACTGCATCTGGTTGCATGGGGCAGCATTTGTGTGTTTTGCAGAGGCTGTGGGTAACGGAGAAGCAAGGATTTCTGTAGCTGCTGTGCTCATGTGCTCTGTTAATATGTGCTTCACTGTCACGATAGGAGTTTACTTCTTTTCTTAATGTAATTAGGTTTGAAGCGTAGAACAGAAGAATATAAGGTTGGGGGGACCTTACCAGTATAGACCCTGATGGCAGGGTGTAGAGAATATGGAGCCAGATTCTTCTTTCTGGTGCCCAGTGAAAGGCCAAGAGGCAATAGATACAAATGGAAATACAGAAAATTTCATTTAAACATAAGGACTGACCTTTTTACTCTGAGTACAATCAAACACTGGCATGAGCTGCCCAGAGAGGCTGTGAAGTCTCCATCTTTGGAGATACTCAAAAGCCTGACTGGACAGGATCCTGAGCAACCTGCTATGCCTGACCTCGCATGAGCAAGGGGTTGGACTAGAATGTCTGGAAGGATTTCTTTCAACTTCAATAGTGGTGTGATTCTGTAACAAGTATTGTTCATTGTAATAAGAGCTTTTATTCTAATGCCTTATTGGTAAGGCTCTTCATTTTGTAATTTAAGACACGGCATATGGAGCAGCTGCAGTTTTTGTGTGGGTAAAAGCTGTAGAAGTATTATCTTAAAAAACACCACCAAAATCAAAACAATTAGTCCCAATCATCTGTTCAGGGCAAAAGCAAAGAAAAATCTACACTTAGTTGTGTATGGTAAATGGCTAGCAGTACTTATTTACTTTTAAGTACCACTATAGGATTTTTTTTTTTCCTGTAATTGGTAAATATTTCTCTCTGGTAAGTGTGACTTCAGAAATCAAGTAGGACTGTTACATGACTAATTCACAAATAGGAAACCCATTCCTTCCCCATATGTGTCAAGTGAGTTTGTCAGCTGATGACTGATGTAAAATAAGTGATCCCTGTATTCAAAAACATCCTAGTCTATAGAAGTTCTATAGAAGATTTCAGTAACAAGAAACTTAATGGTCAGTTTGCGGTAATTTTTAGTAACTCTGGAAAGTGAGATGAGTTTGGCTGTTTGTGTGGAGAACATATATCCCAAGAAAAATCAATTGTCATGCTTTGAATAAATTTAAAAATGTAACATTTTATTGTGACTGTATGGAATTTCAGTGGGAGCTATTGGCTTTTGTTTGGTAAGATTTTAATTCTTCTTTAATCTTTGAAATACCACTTGATTCTAACACTGATGTACTAGTGAACCTCTTCTGTTTGAGGCGAGTGTTGTTGTAGGAAAGACTTGGGTTCATGAGCGAAAGGACAGTACTACATATAGCTTAAGAAGTAATAGTGTTTTAATAATGCAAAAGAGTGGTAGCATCTCCTTCATGCCATCTTAAAATAACAGGGTGAAAACTGACTTCTTAGTGGTGAATTCTGTGTTTATTTAAGATATTTATACGGAAAAAAGTGTGAGTTCAGTCAGACTTTATTGTCTATTTTATAGTGGGTCTAAGCAAGGTGATTTTTTTCTGTTTCACAGCTTTTGTCTCCAAAATTGATCTTTATTGATATAATCATTAATCTTAAAATATTTTCTTTTTCTTTTTTTTTTTTCTAGTGGGAAGAGATTAGTGGTGTTGATGAGCATTATACTCCAATCAGAACTTACCAAGTGTGCAATGTTATGGATCATAGTCAAAACAATTGGCTGCAGACAAACTGGATTCCACGGAATTCAGCTCAGAAGATCTATGTGGAGCTCAAGTTTACCTTGAGGGACTGTAATAGTATCCCTCTAGTTCTGGGCACTTGCAAAGAGACCTTCAATCTGTATTATATGGAGTCTGATGATGACCATTTGGTAAAGTTCAGAGAGCATCAGTTTACAAAGATTGACACCATTGCGGCTGATGAGAGCTTCACCCAAATGGATCTTGGGGACCGAATTCTCAAGCTGAATACGGAAGTCCGCGAGGTGGGACCTGTCACCAGGAAAGGCTTTTACTTGGCTTTTCAAGATGTAGGTGCATGTGTTGCCTTAGTCTCAGTGCGAGTATACTTCAAAAAGTGCCCTTTCACTGTCAAGAACCTCGCCATGTTTCCAGATACGGTACCCATGGACTCCCAGTCACTGGTGGAGGTGCGGGGTACTTGTGTCAATCATTCCAAGGAGGAAGAGCCACCCAAGATGTATTGCAGTACAGAAGGAGAATGGCTAGTGCCCATAGGGAAGTGCTTGTGTAATGCTGGCTATGAAGAAAGAGGCTTTGCGTGCCAAGGTAACAATGCCCTCCATGTTCATAGTTCAATTATTAACAGAGGTTTCACTTTACATCCCTATTCTATGTATTGGGTCGTGTTAATTTTCTACACATTTTTGAGAGAAATAAATTAGTTCATGATATCCCATGAAAAAATGGGGTTTATTTAATCTGTGTAAATAATGTAATTTGCTAAAAATATTTAATAAGGGTCAACAATTGATTTTTAGTTAATACAATATGTAGTAAATTTAGTTTTCTTTCCACTCTTGGACTTCTTTTCAGTAGATTATAGTTTTCTCAAATGCATTGTTTGTGTCAAAATATTTGATTTTTTTCTGTGATTTTTTTTTTAAAACTTCGTGGCTTGATGTATAATATTTGCTACGGAGCTGTGTTGATTAATTGGGATTGGTGAGGAAAAAATGGGTAGGGTTGTTTCAGGTAGCTGAAACCAGTTTCATGGTTTCAGCTGAAATCACTGCAACCGGACCAACAGATGGCCCTTTCCCCCCCCCCCCCCCCCAAATGAGAGGAGAGGAAGAGATAAGGAGATACAGAGGTTTAGAATTAACTAAAGTATTTTAATGAAGAATTAAAAAGAAGAAAATAATGAAATGGATACAATCTATACAAAACCGTATCAAGCTCCCAGGATGACAGTCCCGTCACCGGCAGGCACTGGGGAAGTCCCAGACTGGACTCAGCAATGGATGGGAACTGGATTCCAGCTCTGGAGTCAGGAACACATTGATCGGGATAAAAGC